>CAUYRH010157658.1:0-45945 GCA_963574655.1 Perodicticus potto | reverse complement strand
CTGCCTCCGTAGAAGATGGAGGATTCCAGGACTTTACCGGTGAATGATGTATGCAGGAATCGACTCCTATAACTTTAACAGTAGAAGAAGACAAGATAACAGGAAAGGGGACTTCCCAAGTTGGGGTCAGGGAGGGTGAATTAGAGGTAGGAGTTTTGATCATGACTAGATCTCCAGGAGTGAAAAGTTCCTGTTTTAGTTAGTATGTCCCTCCCCAAGGTTGATGAATTTTTAATATGCGTGCACCAGTGTGACTATCGTTAAAAATCAACATAGGGAGGGACTTTACCTAACAAATGCAATCAGTGTAACCTGGTTTCTTGTACCCTCAATGAATCCCTAACAATATGAAAAAAAAGAAAAAGAAAAGAAATCAACATAGGGAACATTTCCAACACTTCAGAGAGTTTCCTGTACCCTTCCCAGTCAATACGGTGGCTCACCTTCTCCCCTGCCTCCCGGTCACCACTGCTTTGAAACCTATCACCATAGATTGGATCCATCTGTCCTTGAACTTGTAATTGAGATTGCATAGTATGTGTCTTTTGCGTGGTGCTCTTGAGATTCAATCATGCTGCGCATATGTTGTGCATGCTGGGTTTGCACTATTTTGTAGCTAAGTCAGGTTCCACTGTATGACTATTCCACAATTTGTTTACTCATTCACCTGTTGACATTTGCAATATTTCTGGTATTTACCTATAATGAATAAAGATGCTACGCACGTTGATTTTCAAAGCCTTTTTGTGGTACATGTCTCCCTCTTTAAGTCTGACCCTGTCAGACTGTCGCACTGATTTTCACTGGAGTTTCTGGGTAAGAATTTGAAGGAAATTCTTAGCTGAGCCTCTGTCTTCTGGGATAGGGAAGGAGGATGGTGAGCATAAAATTTAGCCATGAGGAAGACGAAGAAAATTATTTGAAGCAGATTAATTGAAGGCTGAGAAAAAGGGTGGATGCCTTGGGTGTTGCTTTTGGCACATTATTTATCTCCTAGGGTTTCTCTGTAAGATCATGGGCTTCACATAAGCAAGGCAGGGGAGCCTCGGGCTCTGGAGTCCTTGGGAATGAATAGTGTGTCACTGGAGGCTAGGGACAGGAAATGGAAAGTGAAGGGTCTATTGTTTACTTGTCTCTGATGCCCTCTGGTTCCTAACCAGCTCCCTCTTGGGGGTCTCACACAATTTAGAAGACCGCAGGGTCGATTTTGGGTGGTGTCTGTCAGAGCCTTCTCGCTGAACTTCACTCTGGGTAACAGGGAAGTGGGTCTGCAGAAGCAGCATTTTTTTTTCTTTTTTTCCAGGCAAGTGGACTCAGCTGTCCTCTTGGCCCCTGGCTTTTGGCTGCCAGCCCCAGTGTCAGCCACAGGGCAGGCTTCCAGATTCTGGGTACTCTCCTGTGTTTTCTGGGACTCAGCTGCCTGCTGCTCAGGCCTGGGAGCTCTGGCTGTGCACCCACCCTGCAACTGTGGCCTTCACCTGCACAGCCTCTGCCCTTGCTCAGGCCTCTTTCCTTCTTGCCTGACCAACTCATTGGCCTTCCTGATGGCCTGGCACGAGTGTGACCCTGACTCTAAATTCCTGACTAGAGCACAGAAAGCCTTTCTGTGATCAGCCCCAGTGCTCTCTCTTCTGCCTTGCCCACATCCACCCTTGACTCCAGCTAGCCCAGGGAACTGTCAGAGCCCTTTGGGTTGGGACTAGGGTGAGGCTGAGGCCCTTGCTACAGGTGCCAGTAAATGCAGCTTGTTTAAAAAACAAGATTTCAAATCAATATTTTTAAAAATAAAAATTAATGCAAACAATCCACAATGAACAAATTTTCAGAATTTCACGTGAAGACAGGCTCTGACAGTGCAGTGCCGAGCCATGTGGGAGCCCGAGGCAAAGGGAAAATGTGCATCCTTAGAAGTGTGTTTTTGTGCATTTTTAAAGGTTAACTTAAATATTGAAAAATAGAAAAGTAGATGTATCGACACTCACAACATTATTTTAAGTTTGAGTATTTTATTTTTATTCTAACCAGAATTTGTTATAATTTCACTTTCCCGGCTTTAATCGAAATAAGTGCACCAGTCATATCTTCAAAATCTAGTTCTAGAAAAAGAGCAGATTTTGAGTCTGGCTCCACGGTACTGATGCAAGGTTGTTCTCTTTTAGCTGGGATAACATCTCCTCCTGTCTAGGCGGTATGGGGAGTGGGTGAGATAAAGGTCTTATAATGGGACCACCGTGGTTCTACATTCTGGTACCTCAATACTCCAGCTATATGATTTTGGGAACACTATTTAAGTTCCTTTCTGAACCTCAGTTTCTTCATCTGTAGGAAAGGTATCAGCAGAAGCTTCCTACTAGGGTGGTTTTAAAGATCAAATGAGATAATCCGTAAAGCACTTAGCAAAATGTGGGGCCCAGAGTAAGTCCTCAGAAAATTAATAAGTGATTTATTATCAACTCCAGGGGCATTTAAAAATTTATTTGTATTAAATTTTTCTTTTGTAGAGATGGAATCTTGCTGTGTTGCCTGCACTGGTTTCAAACTCCTGGCCTCAAGTGATTCTCCATCTCTGGACTCCCAAAGTGCTGGGATTACAGGAATGAGCCACTGCCTGTGGCCCCAGGTGGATTCTTACCCATCTTTCAAGACCCACCTTGAGCCTGAGGAGTCATCCCTAAATTAGCACCTCTGCTTTCTCTGGGCTCCCCCAGCCTGACTTTCCCTCAGGCATCTCCCTGCCTCACTGCAGTTCACCCCCTGCCTCCACCACCGACTGTGATACTTAATGTTCTATGAAGTCTAAATAAAAACTAAGAGGTATTGAATGGGGACGAAGTTCTGCAGGGTAGGCTGTGTCTGGTTTTGCCTCTGCTTTAGAGACAGAACTGTCCCCAATTCAGCCCCTCATCCCATCCCAGTGTAGACACCCGATTACTTGGAGCTCACCGTGCAGTAAATGAGGTTTTTAGAAGACTGTCTGGGTCCTGGGTGTGTCTTCTCTCGGATCCATTCCCCACTTGCTCTGTGCTGCTCTGAGTGCAAGGGTGGCTGACTCCCACGGGCAGCATTTACCAGGCTCTGGCTGGCCTCCAACAGGGCTTAGTCCCTGGAAGGAGGGTGGAAGAAGGGGGTGTGGGACACTGGTGGGAAGGAAGAAACTAGGATATTTTTCCCCTTCTTGGCTGCTTTGGGTGGAGTCCTGTACCTCCTCTGTGGTTCCAGGTCCTCCAGAGTGACCCCAGGTCCTTCCTGGGCATGCTCCCTTTCTCTGTCCCCATGGCCTGGGGGTGGTAGTAGCTTCCAGGTGTTGCTGACACTTGCTTGCTTTACTGTCCTGCTCAGCTTCTCAGCTCTCCCATTGCCCAGGTAACAAATTCTCTCCATTCAAGTCCCTCTTCCTTAGAGAGTCTGGTGGTTTCTCTTTCCTGGTTAATGGAAGGCTGAGTTGTGCACCTGGCTTCTCTGCTCTGGGACCGCAGAGCTTCTTATGTACCCGCTGTATCTACTGCTGTGGAAAACTCCCTTTAGACACAAATGATGAGAGATGCCATTTGCACCTACGAATGCTACTTTTTTAAGCAATGAAAGTATAAATGAGCATGTTAGGGAAAAGAGAGTGAGATGAGGTTTGGGGGAAGAAGGTAATCACTGCAATAATACCACCTTCGGATTATTAGACCTCGACTGGATGCCTTGCGTACATCCTCACTAACCCTACAAAGAAGTCATATGGTTTCCATTTCACAGATGGGCAAATGGGGCCTAGTAAATGGCAGAGCTGAAATGGGAAGGTCTGGTCTCACTCTCTCCAAAGCCCATGGCCCTCTGTGCAATAAGCTACTAAGAAGCTTATTAAACCAGGACTTGCCTCGGAGCATCGGGAATGTTGAATCTTCAGTGTCCAAATTACCCTGATGATATCTGTGACGCTAAACATCCAGACGAGTGTTGGGACATCAGCCAACGTAGCCAACAGGCAAGGTGACATCCCTGGGCATACTGATATTATACCGGCTGTTACTTTAACAATGGCACAAAAATGCATTTCCAGGGGACCTGCAGCAGCAGAATCCCGGGCCTGATTGCCTGGGAAACCCTGTCTTCCTCACAGGTCACAGAGCAAGCACTGTGAGAACCAAAGCAATTACAAGAAGAAAGAGGAGGCATCGAAGAAGGAACAGGGTCAGCGTGCATGGTGGAAAACCCAGACAGGAGAAGCCAAGAGAACGAAACTCATTTAACCCTTCCTTCCGGGGACTCAGCACAGAAGTCTGCCCATCAGCTTAAAACCTTTTTTTTTTTAAAGGCTTTTGATGAATGTACAGAGCAGAGAGAATCCTTATTAAGAATGAATTGGGGCCAAGCAGAGGCAGTACAGCAGTTTCCACAGTCCTTTTAAAATTATTTATCAGTTTTCAGAGCTTTGTTTCTCCACATCCTTGTAGGTTAGAATAATAAAGTGCACTTTGTCTATGGGGGTGGCTGTTTCCTTAGCTATGGTGTGTGGGCTTAGCAATCCTTACTGTTTCCTTGACAATTGTTGCCCTCAATGGAGGGGTTATGGGTTAATCAGGGGCCAAAGATCAGAGAATAAACCACTGGCTACTCATGTGGGGTCAGACTTGGCTCCCAGGCTCCGCTGCCCCACAGCTGTGCAGCCTGCCGGCTTTAGCCTGAGCTGTTTCTCTTCGAGGGCAGGCCACCAGCCTGTGCCCTTCCTTCCTGTCACTTCCAATGTTGGCCTCAATCCTCCTAGGAAGGCTATGCAGGCCACCTCCTCCAGTTCTCCTCCAGCTCCCTCAGGCTTGAGATAGAGGGTTTATGTTCAGTTATCACAGATTTGTTCCCATCTTTCCATTACACCACTCCCAGACTTCTCCCTAAAACCTAGTTCAGACTTTGTCATTACTGGATGCAAAGGCCTCAGTGGCTCCCTATTGGCTGCAAGGATCACTGGTTGATTCTTCTTCTCTCCCTCTAACACTTTTCCCTCTTGGTTTTCAGGATGCCCACTTTCCTCCGTGCTCTTGTACCCTGCCCACTGCTCTTTTGCAGTCTCCTTTGCCGGTTCCTCTTCATTTTGCAGATTTTGAAATGTTGGGGTGCCCTCGGGCTCAGTTCCTGAACTTCTTTTCTGCCCTACCTGTGCTTACAACTTAGGTAACTACCTCCTTTCTCCTGTCCTAAGACAACATTACTTGTTGAGAACTTCTAAATTTACGTTTCTTTCTTGTGTTTTTTTTTGTTTTTGAGATAAAGTCTCACTGTTGCCCAGGCTAGAATGCCACGATGTTGCCCTAATTCACAGCAACCTCAAACTCCTGGGTTCAAGCGATCCTCCTGCCTCAGCCTCCCAAGCAGCTGGGACTACAGGTGCCCACCATGACACCAAGATAATTTTTCTATTTTCAGTAGAGGTGAGATCTTGCTCTTGCTCAGGCTGGTCTCAAACTCCTGAGCTCAAGCGATTCTCCTGCCTTGGCCTCCCAGAGTGCTAGGATTACAGGCGTGAGCCTCCGTGCCTGGCCTAACTTTGTATTTCTAATTAAGATCTTTTCCCTAATTCTAGACTTAATATACCCATCTTCCTTGGGGTGAAAAAACAAGTTGAGTGAGTCCAGTCTATTGTGTTGATCTTCCCCAAAAGCCCAATGTAGCGGTTGTGTTTTCCAAGGATGGCTGCAACATCTCCTGTCCCTCTTATCTTACTTATGCTGTGTCCTTGGCACTCCCACCTCCCATGTGGGAGCTGTGTTCTTTCCCCTTGAATGTAGGAAGACCTTTGTGACTGTCTTGACCAACAGAGTGCGGCCAAAGTGATGCTATGTGATTTCTGAGGCTCAATCATGAATACACCAGAAACTTCTGCTCTGCTCTCTTGAGTTGCTTGCTCTTGGAATTCAGCCTGGTGAATTGAGGAAGTCCAAGCAAGGTCACAAGGAGGGACTATATGGAGAGACCGCATGTAGTTGTTCTGGCCCATAGCCCAGCTGAGGTCCAGCTGATGGCAAGCCTCATACCCTGAATGTGTGAGCGAAGACATCTCCAGATGATTCCGTTGAGTTACTGCCGTCCAACGAGCCTTCTCAGTGGATGCCCCAGACATTGAGAGAAGAAACACGTGGTCCATGCTGTGCCTTATCCAAACTCTAGACAAACAGAATAACACGGTTGCTTTAATACCACTAAGTTTGGGGGGATTTATTCTGCAGTGGAGGTTGCCGGAGCACCGGCTCCACACTGGGGCCATGATTGCCCTCCAGTCCAGCCTGCCCCCTCCCCAGAAGCTCTCCTTCTTGGGTTTACTTCAGACATGAACTCCCTTATTGTGTATTTTTATACTGACTGACCTCTCTCATTCCAACCACTTTCCTTCGGTCAACCAGAGGAGCCAGACCAGACCCCACTCTCCTGTTCTCTAGCTGCATCAAGCCTGGGCCCAGACACTCGAGGCTATTTCATGCCTGTGTGCCCTTGTGTATCTAGCTTTCCCTATCTGGCCAGTTTTCTCACTTCCTTACCTCTCCACCTCTCTACCTGGAGAGCTCCTACTCACCTTTCAATGGTTAATCTAAAAGTTTCTTCCCTATAAAGAAGATTCCAGAAGGTCAGGACTAAAATGCCGTGGAGTGAAGTCAGGGCTGGGGCATGATTGGTGTTGGAGAGCTTATGTCTGTCTTTGGAGGAAGCTGTTATCTGGCATCAGATAATTCTTGCCTCCTTGGTTTAGGAGCTCTATGTGGCTAGATCTTCTCATTTTTAAAGACAAGGCTGAGTTTTTATATAAAGATTCTGAATTTGAAAACTTTTAAGCAGGCCAATCAAGCCCAGTTGCCTCTGGCCTGGAGCCACCAGCTTGCCATCCCTACCTTAGCCTGTTAGCCACTTTTCACAAGGGTACATGCCACACAGCATTTCTAGAGAGCTTTCCAGACTCTATAGAGAGGATTTTATAGGAATGGCCATTCAGCTTTGAACTCTCTGTTGCCCCCTGTGCCCACCATTTCTCTAATCTCAGTGCTGAGCACAGGGCTGGATGCACCCCAACCTCTTTCCCATCCCCGTGCCCCAAACTGGCACCAGGTGATGTCACCTCTCATGCTTCAGATTTTCTCCTCCAGGCTGTGCTGCTTCAAGCAAGCTCTCTAAGTGCTGAAAGCTTCCCCTTTCCTGTCACACCCTCCACACTCGTGTTGGGAGCCAGAGATAGTCAAAAGCCCTTCTGGTTCCGTTGTGTACATCCACTCCAAGACGGTGCCTCTCCAAGCCTGTTGTCTCAGCTGAAGCAGGACACTTACAGCTGATTATCGCATTAGCGCGATGCTGATGTGCAGTGCAGATCCATGAGTTGGATGATTGCACAACACGGAGAAAATTAGCGCTTCAGAAGTTGTCTGCAGCATTATGGATGCTCTGCCATCAACAGCATTCCAATATTCTCTCTGGAGGAGCTAACGATGCTGACACTTCCAGATAAAAGGAGGTGTGTCTTGACGCAGGGCACATCATTTGGTGATGGCAAAACATTATCTTTTCTTTATGAATAATAGAAGACATTTGGCTTGCTCATAATCTTTTAAAAACTGTAGTCATAGTAACATGCGTCTCGCCCATTAATATGAGATTTTTTCCCCCTCTCTTAAAAGACAACAGTCTGTTTTACAACGTGTTCTTATCCCCCCCAACAGAGCAATATCCATTAGATTTGCAACTCAACCTAAGTCAGATATAGAGATGAAAGATTGTCTTTACTGCGGTGAGATTCTTGGCTATTACCCCTGTGGGGTGACAGAAGAGCTAGATTCTTTTCAGCCACAAATTGTAATTTAGAACAAAAGAGAAAAGTCTGGTAAAAAGAATCATCAGTGATTGTATACAACTTGGGGGATGGTCTGTCTGCTTCCAGGTGTACCAAACCCAAGGTGTCCTTGCCTCCAGCACCAAGGTGATCCTGATATGTGGTTGTGGTGGTTACATAAAGTGGAATTACATAAACATGGGACACACATCTTCTTCTTCTTTTTTTTTGAGACAGAGTTTCACTCTGTTGCCCTTGGTAGAGTGCTGTGGTGTCACAGCTCACAGCAATCTCCAACTCCTGGGCTTAGGCGATTCTCTTGCCTCAGCCTCCCGAGTAGCTGGGACTACAGGCGCCTGCCACAACACCTGGCTATTTTTTGTTGCAGTTCGGCTGGGGCCGGGTTCGAACCCACCACCCTCGGTATATGGGGCCAGCACTCTACCCACTGAGCCACAGGTACCACCCAACAGCTTCTTTTTGTAATTGACATACTTTAGTAGGGTGTGGGACTTGTGAAAGCAACTGGGAAGATGTAGATGCTGAATGTCAGAATGGGTGAAGGAAGGGAGGTCGATTAGCTTGGGGAGGGCAGCAGGTGGCTCTCTGGAGGTGCGGTGGCCAATTTTAAATATCTGAGATGCTTTGTGGGTGTGGAGAGATTTGAGTTGTCTTGTGTGGCCCTGAGGGAAGGAACCAGTAGCTATAGATAGGAGGGTACCACAGGGAGGCACATTTTAGGTCAGTGGTTCTCAACCTTCCTAATGCCGTGGCCCTTTAATACAGTTCCTGTGGGTCACGACCCACAGGTTGAGAACCGCTGTTTTAGGTCATTTCGAGGAAGAGCTTTATCCTTGTTGCTGTCCAGGTACAGAATAGAACGTGGCTGCGCTTGGTGGCTCATATCTGTAATCTTAGCACCCTGGGATGCTGAGGTGGGAGGATTGCTTGAGCTCAGGAGTTCAAGACCAGCCTGAGCAAGAGGAAGACCCCCATCTTTATGAAAACTTAGCCAGGAGTGGTGTTGGGCAACCACAGTCCCAGCTACTCAGGAGGCTGAGGCAGTAGGGAGGAATGAAGTCTGAGGCTTGCGTTTGAGATTGCAGTGAGCTATGATGATGCCACAGCACTCTAGCCTGGGCAAGAGAATAAGACCCCATCTCAAAAAAAAAAGTAAAAAGAATGAAAGAGTAGGTGTGGTAGCTTAGACCAGGTTCCCTGGAATGCAACTCTGAGATGAATCTCTGTTATTGAGGAGTGCCTTTCAATAGCTGAAAAAGGAAGCAAAATTGGGCAGAGGAAGGAGTGGAGCTCTTAATCAGCTGCCTCAGAGCTCCCTCGAGTGGGGATGGTCTTTCAGCACTGTCCTAAACTGAGGCAAGGGAGTGAGCTCTTTGGAAGCTTTCACTGATCAGTTATTGGATAAAGCTGTCCCCCAGGAAGGGGATGATCCTTGATGAGGCTGTTCTCTCTTCAGCTGAGGACAGTGTTAGGAGAGACTCAGCTGAGAGTCATCAGCCTCCAATCCTAGGATCTGCAGGGTATCTGGGCAGCAAGCCACAGCACCCACTAGCTAGATGGTGCGTGGGCTGCTGGATGGAGATGCTACAAACCAATCCCTCATCATGTACCACTGACAATCTGTAAATAGCTCATATTCTATACCAAAAGATTCTAAGGGCTAGAGAATATCCCATTCACTGGCTATTTCCCCCCGGGGCCTCCAGCATGGGGTCCTGGATGGGGTCAGAGGCACAGTTTGCCCAGCTTCTAGCTTTAAGGTTCTTGGCTCCTGGGCAGCATCTAAACATCACACTCCTTGCTTCCTGAAAGAACAGTTCATTCATTCCAACTTTACTCCATACTATTAACTGAGTGCCTTTCTTTAGGAGATAGAAACATAAGCATGAAGAAGACAAAGTCCCATCTCTGATGGGGCTTATATTCTAGTGGGAGAGACAGGAAACAATAAACAGTGAAATAATCCTGGTAGGGAGGTGCAGAGTCATTGTGAGTGTATGAGAGAGAGAGAGAGAGAGAGAGAGAGAGAGAGATCATGAGGGAATTTAAGGAAAGCCTCTTTGAGGAGTGACACTGCAGCAGATCTGAATGATATGAAAGGGTTGTTAAGACCTGGGGACTAGAGTTCCAGGCAAAAGGAATAGCAAGTGCTAAGGTCCAGAGGGGGGAACCTTGGTGTTTTGGAGACTCATTTAACTAAGCAGAGTATGGGAAGATGAACTTGAGTTTTCAGGGAAAACTTGCTTCCCTGAAAAAGAGAGGCAGCTGTGTTTGGGGATGTAGAAGGCATTTTAAATGTTAGCTAGCCAAAATCCACGCCTGGTTCCCAAGAGAGAAGCCCTCAGTTCTGTT
The DNA here is from genome assembly GCA_963574655.1 of Perodicticus potto. NCBI lineage: Eukaryota > Metazoa > Chordata > Mammalia > Primates > Lorisidae > Perodicticus > Perodicticus potto. The sequence goes on along the minus strand of CAUYRH010157658.1, from coordinate 35,777 downwards.
GCAGAGGGCCGGTACGAGGCTGCCATTGGCGATGGAAACCCAGCTGACATGACCTGCTTCTTCATCTGAAAAATCGGGATTATTTCAGTAACTACTCTGTATGGTTGTAGTGAGGATCAAAGGCGGTGCTGCATAGAAGTGCTTAACTTAGTGCCTGGCTTATGATAATAAGTGCTGACAAATGCTAGCTCGCATTTGTGTCGTTTAACTCAGACAGCTGAAGAGCTGGGGCTTGAAGCCAAGATTTAAATTCTGCGCAAGTCCTTTCTCTCTGCCGTCTCACTTTCTCCTTTTTCTGCCTTTCTCTCTTGTTCTCCTAGTCTTTGCCTGTATCTCTCAGTCTCTGTCTCTCTCTCTCTCTCTGTGTTTGCCTTTTGGTCTATTTCTGCGACTTTTGTCCTCGGTCTCTGCTTGTCTGTCTGTCTCTGTTCCCCACTCTGCTTTTTCCCTTTCTCTCTCTCTGTCTTTCACTCTATTTGCTATTTCCTTCTCTTTTTTGATCCCTGTTTCTTCTTCCTTTCTCCCTGCAAGCCCCAGAGCCCAGCTGTGCTTCTACAGACCCAGGAGCAGGCAGCTGTCCATGGTGCTGACGAGGTCGGTAGGTCCCAGGCTTCCACCCCTCATTAGGGAACACAGATGGATGACAATGGTTTTCCTTGAGCAGGGACTCCCCCTCTAATGGTACAGGCACAGTAGCTTTCTTTAATAAAGCCAGCTTTCCTGGAGCACTTAGCACCTTCTTGGTCATGACAGCAGCTGCCCTTACGTCCCCTCCCCCCACCACCCACTCAATCCTGCCTGGTCCGTGTCCATATGGCCTCCACGGGGGCTGGAGCAGCAGGTCCCTCTTGGTCTCTGGACTGCAGTGAAGCAGATTGGGAGCAGATTTATTTCTCCTGCTCTAGTGGTGCATAGCAGCTCCCCGGTGAGGGAGCCAGGGGCCGGCCTTTCCAGAAACACAGCCACTTTCTCCATGGAAACCCTTGTCAAAGAGAATGCTGGCAAAAGCTGAACCACTTTATCCCTCAAAGAAGCTTTCTTTAATATCACCTAAAGTGAATTAAATGATGAGGGCATTGAGATTTCATCTCTCCTGATCCCTTTCAGCAGGTGATGGCTGAGTGGGGGCAGGGTGATAAGGGTTGGGGGAAGGGGAAGGTACTCTCAGGAGGTGAAATGTGATCACAGAACCTAAAGCAGCCACACGTAAGTGTCAGTCCTGACCCCATCACTAACTCTGGGTGATCTTGGGCAAGAAATTGATCAGTTTCCTCGTCTGAAACTATGTGGAAAAATACCTTCTCTGGCTGTATGTCTTCATACATGCGGTTGTTCTGAGGATCAAACAGAAAAAGGGATGAGAAAATTTTGAAACTTAGTATTGTGCGTATTCCAATAGCTCACCTTTTTGAGTGATTTCTAAGGCCAGGTTCTGTGCTCAGCACTTTGTATGCATTATCTCAAGCAATCCTTAGTATCCTCAGGAGGTATGTACTGTCAAACTAAAATAACTAGAAGGGTCAGAATCTAGTTTAAAGAGAGTTTATTCAAGTGCAAAGTTGGAGGACCGGCTGCTCAGGAAGCACAGATGCCAAAGAATGGAATTCACAGTTCCAAAGCGTAGAAGTTCAAGGTGGCTCTTATAGATAAAGTTCAGAGAAGTTTAACAGAATGTCAATATCTTTCTGTGTAAGGCTTAATGTATAGGTACAGTGATCCGATTAGTTGAGGTGGGCCTTTTCTTTCAGGAGAGGTATGTTTAACGTTCCACCCTAAAGATGTAACATTAGCAGGGTCTTGGGGCATCGTCAGGTCTGAGTTAGGTATAGGACAATAAAGAAGGAAGTTAATCTAAAACAAAGAACAGTGGTTGGAAGGAGGGAAAGTCTGGTCTCCAGTCTTTCCTAGTCATTTACAGAACAAGAACAATGTGGAAGAGAGTTAATCTATAATCTATGAGGCAGAATTGTAAACGGGTTACATGCCTCAATCTCTCAGCACTTAAGTTCACCTTGGCATCATGCATTTAGAGGGTGCTAAAATTTTCTTTTGCTGTGCTATTATTGTCTCATTCAAGGAATGAAGAAACTGAAGGCCCTGAGAAGTAATGTGTCCTGGTCCCCAGGTCACTCAGCTAGAAAGAGAAAGAGAAGGAAAGAGGGTGAGTTCTGGGAAATGAATTCTGGTCTGTTTGACACCAAAGTTCTCATCTCTTACCTTGTTCCCCAAGGAAAGAAAATCTGTCCCTGTCTCTATCTTGAAAGATAGGCTATGTCCCTGAAGCTCGGTGGTCCTGATGGACCGACCCAGGCAGAAGGCAGGACTGGAGTTGGCAGATCCATCCTGAGTTGCCCGAGGGGTCGCTTTGGAACACACTAGCAAACACTTGGAGAAGGATGATTTTGGAGATTCCTACTCAGCGAAGGGACCATCTACTTTGTGCTCTTAAAGGTCAATGACCTCCAGAATCTGTGATGTTTGGGCGTTAAAGGCTCAGGAGACCAGGTCTCTTTTGTCTCATTTGTCCAGAGAGAGCAGAGCTCTGCCCCCCAAAAAAGATTCTCATAGTCCAGGAGGTGCCTCTCCTGGGCAAAAGAGCCCAGCCTGAGGATGACGCAGGCAGACGGCACTCTCTCTACCTCCTCTCCATAGCCACAACTTCTAGCTCCAAGGTACATTCACCAACTGCTGGCCACTTTATTTCTATTTTGCAGAAACCAAATATGTTTTTAAAGTCCTACATTCAGAGCTCTAAGGCCAGTCCTTCTGGGATAAATGAATGAGTTGGATTTAGGGGAGGCTAACCAGGGAAGGATTCTGCTGAAGTGAGTGTTTCTACAACTAGGATGTTCAGCTTCATAAGTGTAGATTTGGTTACGTTTTGTATTTCCAGATTAAAATGGACTTAGTTTATCACTTACCATATTTTCAAAAATCTTAGGAAATCTCTTGGGGCTTTTAGGTTATATTTAAAAAAAATAAAAAACCTTCTTGGTGAGCCCTTAGTCCTAAAGGGTCATTCTGGCTTTCATATGCTTGTGCTGGTAGAACTGGGAAATATAGGGTGTCCTTAAAGTTCAAGTGTAATTTACTATATTAAACTGTTTTAAATTGCACATGAACTTGATGTCCACCATGTACATGTATGACCAGTCCACCAGCAGGCAGGTTGGTTTCAGCTGTCATAGATGCTGTTACTGCCCCGTGGGATGGTTGCTGAGACCTGGTCTTGCGTAGTCTGATGCTCTCCCGTCCATGGCTGTCATTATGCACTCACTGGGTCAGATCCCTATTCTGATTGAGTTTCCTTTTTGAGGATGGTGGTCCTCTTTGCTCAATGTTATGGTTGGCACAGGGTGCTCTACATGGGACTCCAAAACCATTACTTTCCTAGTTTACAGCCACATTCTCAGCTACCTCCTCATCCTGCAGTGGGCCACCTATTGGGGTTTGACCAGCTTCGGTCAAATGTGTTGCCAAGACCAACTCTTTGACATTAGTCTGGGCTACCTCTCCAGACTTTCTTATCCCTCAGGGACGGTCTCAGCCCTCCATAGTTTCCTTTCTTACTAACTGATCTCGATTGAGATCATAAAAGTTCCTCAGCAATGCCAAGAGGATTGAGCTTCACAGCGGAACAGAAGAGGGCAACATTGGCATATTTGCCGAGAAGTTGCCAGAGAACTCAGTCTTCAAGATCCCTTCTGTTTGCCAAGAAATATCAGTAGGAGCAGAGAATACTTTGGCCAGAAAGATGTCCAGTCTTGGCCCTCCCCTGCAAGGGCGGCTATTTGTCATTTTAGGTAAAGACCAGGAGTGTTTTACCGGAATAATCCACGTACACAGAAAAGTAGCTGCAGCATTTAAAAGGCAGGTTATAAATTCCCTACCAATGTTTGAATTCTGCCTAACCAGGTATCTCTTTGTATTTATAAGAAGTAAAGAAAGCCTCTGACCTTCACTGTCTTGCTCTGACAGGGTTCAGAGCTGGGGACGTGAATCTTTGTTTCTGAGTCTTTCTTGCAGCTCAGGGCTCGGTTCCTCCTCCATGTCCTGGCGAACAGCTTTGTCCTCACACCCCTTACTGGAAGGAAAACTTTGCCCCGCTGCTACCTGTTTCTCATCTTATTGACCCTGGCCTTGGTGGTAGGGAGGATCTTTCCTTCCTGTTTTTACATTTTAAAATAAAACTTGTATTTTGTAAGGATTCTAGATCTACATGAAAGTTGCAAAGATAGTACAGAGACTTCCCGTGTTTTCTTCACCCAGTTTCTTCTGATGTAAGCATGTTACATAACCGTGGTACTTCTGTCAAAACTAAGAAATTAACTTTGGCATGATACTATTAGCTGAACTATAGACTTTATTCAGATTTCACCAGCCTTCCTACTTATGTGTTTCAGAATCCATTCCAGGGCATCACATTGAATTTAAGAAGCATGGTTTTTAACCACTGTGTCTCAGAGTCTAGCCTAAGACTTGGCATAGAATAGGCAATGTGTGAATGAATGAATGTGAACAAGTGCTGATAAAGGCCAGGCCTTCCCACTCTGACCAGTTGCTTCTAGGATTCATGGTGGTGTCCCCTGCACATGCTGGGAGACCCTCATGCTTCAATGAGTTCCAATCACCTGAGGCCTGATCAATTCTCCTTCTGGGACATCCCTCAGTGTCCATCTTAGATCAACCTTGACCCTGTCACTCTGGCTGCTCTGCCAGGCTGGGAACAGTGGTCCAAGCCCTACATCTGCATTCTACCATCCATGTCTCTATTGAGAGTGTCTGGTACAGGAACAGCTTGGGAGATGGGTACACACTTGCACCATTGAGAAACAGACCCAAACCCCTGGAGCTTGCTGCGTGCTGACCACCCCTTGGAGCAGGGGTGATCAGCATCCCCTTGGACTTCATGAAATCCCTTCATATCTGTATTGGTTAGGGTTCAAACACAGAAGCAAAAACATGTTGAATTCCATTGAATAAGGGATATATTATAGGAACTAGGTATTATGTGACTGTGGGCGCTGGTTGAGAACACTGTGTAAGGTTGCTCCTTCTGGCCTGATGTTACGCCAGACATCACTAAATTTCAGCAAGGCCAACTGTTGGAAAGGAAGGCTGGATGTGAACTTGAGAAGAGGTGCAGGATAGCAGAGCATTACATACATATGTCTGAGGAGAGCAGACACAAGCTGGAAACCATGATGACAATGGCAACCTGTCATGTGCCAGGGTTGGCTCGTAACAATTGGTGAGAGCTGATTATTGAAGTTTCAGGAATTTTGCGATCCAGTTGTTAAACACAGCCATTATTAAAAATGAAATTGTTTAAAGTTACGCACAATTAAACAAAATACATTTAAAACAAACATGATACTCAAAGCTCAGTTCTTCCTAACCATTTTGCTAAGTCTTATCATCACCTATGTGCTGGAGGTTATTGACGACGGTTGCATCTGTGTGGTGGGAATGCTGCGTGTATGTGCCGCTTTGCTATCGTGCACCTCATCTCTACTCCATGTTCAGTGATCGCACAGTGGGAGCTTTAAATTGGTTAGAGTCTTTATGTCCTAGAAATCAGCAAACACTACAAATCAGGGCTTGATTGATATTTCGTTGATTATCTAGGCTTAAGAAGACAAGGAAGAAAATGTTAATAAAACAAATTAAACTTAAAAAGGTGTCATATTTGTAATACTTACATTGTGAATAAAGGAAATGTTCTTTTGGTATTCAAAACTATTTTTCAGTTTAGCAAAGATTTACTAACACACACAAAAATGTCACCCAAAATCCATGTTGAAACTACACCTGGTAGTTAAACATTTAGCAGCACATTATTGACTAGATCCCATGAGGACAACCTGGAATCTATATTCGATAATTGCTACCTCCAGTCCTGGTGACCTGGGTGACTTGGAGGAGAAACTGGTATCCTTTATTGCAAAATCAGAGGGCAGGAGACCCAGCAGGAACTGAAGGAGGTACAGGCCAGGTGTCCCCCACACTAGCAAGATGAGCCCGCACTTGAGACATTGTGTGTGAGTTGTAACACGGCCTGGGATCTCTCACTGACCTTCAGGGAGACATGGCTGATGCTTCATTTCTGTCTCCCAAATCTTGTGCACATTTCTCTTGAGGCTACCTGGTACCCGAATGCATGAAGGAAAGGGAATTCTGGTAGCTGAATTCCCAGCCAACCTAAGTTGACAAAGCCGCATAGCTTTCCTGTCTCCAAGACATGATATGAGGCTGGGGTGTGGACTTCACAGGGCAATGCGGCTGTCCCTGGGCCTGGCGGGCTCCAGTGCTGGCCACTGTCCATGGCAGGTGGGTGGGTGCACACATTCAACAGCCAGGATCAGAGCTTTGAGATGGGCCTCCTATGCCAAAGTGCTGCCTTTACCATCAGTCCAGAACCTGGGGCCATCCTGGCATTGAACTTCTGCAAGAACAAACAGAATGACCCATGCCGACGGCTATCTAAACAGTCTTTTGGAGTGGTATAACAGACTGAGCTGAAGTGGTGAAGGGCTGGAGAAAGAAATGCCATGAAGAATTTTCTTTGTGGAAAGATCCAGAATGAACAAGTGCAGCCTCCCTTGACAGGCCAGCTGAGTACCACACTGGTCAGGGGAGCGGTGGAGTTAGGCTCACCTGTACCCCCCCGCCCCCACCAATTCACCATGAGCACCTCCGGCTTCCCCTCAGCAGTTGGATGTGAGCAGGTGCTCTGCTTCCTCCTGATGGGCTGGCTTGCAGGTTGCCTGCCAACACCTGCCAAGGCTTCCGTGGGCTCCGCTTGCTTTGCCAAACCAGAGAGTGTCAGATTCAGGGCAGTCAGGGATCAGGTTTTCATGTACTTGGCTGTGAGCTCAGTCAGATGGAGCAATGTCTGCTCAAGGGTTTGAGTTGGGGGCTGAACTGAGAGGCTTGAGTCAAGCATGGCCTTGACCATCTGGTCTCCTTGCTAGTGTCTGAGCCAGCTAAGAAAGGGGTGGTGAGATAGTTCCTGAGGGAGGGGCCCTGGAAAGGGCTGAAAAGGAGGAAGGGTCAGCCAAGCAACATGACCATGTCTCACTTTCTTCCCCATTGAAACTCCCCCTGTTGCTGGGTCATTCCTCTGTGAGATCCTCACATCACACATTAGTGATGATGAGGGGGACATGGACTCTTCTTACTTGCCCCTTAACATGTGCTTCTTACCAGTATGGCCATGTGAACTGATCCAAGCAAAGCTGCTGGAGGCGTAGGCAGAGCTGCTCCTCTCACACCAGGGGCACCGGCGCCTGCCACCTGCTCTGTGACCCATATTTCTGGATGACTTGGCTATGATCCTCTTGTTATGAGTCTTGCTCTGGGGTTCCAGCAACAGTTTTCTTTCCCTGTTGGGCTCTGGGCTTGGAGTCTGGTGCTTGCTCTGTGCACAAACCTTCAGCTGAGCAGTCTGGACCAGCCCACTCTCCGTCCTGCTTGGCTTTGTCATTGGAGGATGGTCATCAGGGTACAAAGACTTTTCTGACTAATCCTGTTGTTACTATCTGGCCAAGTTGACCTTCTTATGAGGGTAGGCAGGGACTCGGTTGTCACAGAAGGATGGGGGCAAACGGGCAAAGAACAGGTTCTTTATATACAACTGATTTGGATTATAATCTTGTCTGCAATTTTCTTCCTCCCTCCCTCTCTCCCTTCTTTTGTTATTTCTCCTTTACTCCTGGATGCACTGATGGTAAGATTGGAATGCTGTGAGATGGTGTTATGGTCAGAGGACCCAGGAGCTTCATTCTGTCTTTGAGCTTCCCAGGGTATCTGAAGGCTCCGTCACTTATGTGTCTGTTGGCAGTTGGCTGTTGGCTGTTGGCTGGGGGCCTTAGTTCCGGTCCACCTGGTCTCTATGGGTGGGCTAGTTCAAACTTCCTCAAAGCATGATGGTTTGCTTCTCCAGAATGAGAGGACCCCAAACAGTACGAGCTGGGTGGAAGCTCCGTCCTTGTGAGGACCCAGCCTCAGCAGTTCTGCTGAACTCTCTTATTTAGGGCAGTCGGTGCCAACCGGTTTCATGGAGAGGGAGCATAGATCTCACTTCTCAGCAGGAGGAACATTGAAGTCACATGGCACGAGCTGCTTCATAAAGGAAATTCCATCTACAGGAGAGGAAAAGTAACCCTTTTTTAAATAGCAGAGGTTTTGATCCCCAAATATCTTCTTTCTTTTGCACCATTCAGCCTGAATAACCTCAGAGCCAAGGTCAGAGGTTCATACTGTCTGTTTTACCCCCTTAATGCTTAAACCCAAATCTTACATCTCTTTTTGCTACAGTGTAAGGGAGAAAGGGAAAGGGCTCTTTCTCTGGGTCCTGGGGCATAATTTTCCCATGTCGTCCTCCCCCTTGTCCTTCCAGATCTGAGCGGTGGCCCTAACCTTGGCTACTCTTGTATTTGCTGAGATTCTCCAGAGAAAGATAAAACACACACACACAGCTTTTTATACATATTTTAAGGAATTGGCTTATGTGATTATGGACTCTGATAAGTCCCAAGATCTGCAGGGTGAGTGGGCAAGCTGAAGGCGTCCAAGTCCAGAGGTCTGAGAATCAGGAGAAGCAACAGTGTGGCTCCATTCTGAAAGTCAGTAGGCTCAAGACTCAGGAAGAGCCAGTGTTTCCGTTTGTGTCCAAAGGTAGAAAAAGCTCCAGTTGGAAGGCAGTGTGGTAGGAGGAATTCTTTCTTACCTGGAGAAAGGTCAAACTTTTTGTGCTATTCAGGCCCACCTGGTGGGGTCAGACCCACCTACAGTAGGGAGGAAAACCAGCTTAACTCAGTGTATAGATTTAAATATTAATGGCTCCCCAACACCCTCCCAGAAACATGCAGAATAGTGTTTGACCAAATAACTGGGCATCTTGTGGCCCAGTCAGATTGACAGATAAAATGACCATCACTTTGCAGTGTGAGAGAGAGAGTTTAAAGAGCAGAAGCAAGTTGGCTGCCATAGAAGAGAAGCTTTTACATCCATTGAACATTGTACCCCTTGAAAAATCAGTCCAATCAGTATCCTGAAATCCAGCTACGGGGTGAGTGTTCTTTCTTCTTGCTCTTGATTCTGGTTTGTCCTTGTGGAGGAAAGGCAATGAGGGGAGGAGCTTGGGGTTTCCTGGAAGCCAGACTCCACTCATTCCCGGAGCACTGAGCCAGGCCACATCCCAGGAACAAGGACCACATGATTAATCCGACCAGTCTCTGATGTCAAAGAGCTCACAACCTGAGGAGGGAGAGAAGTGGAAGTGGGAAGAGACAACGGCCTCCAGGCTCCCCCATCCAGACAGGTCATCTCACCCTGTTGTACCCGCCCTAGAATCAGCAGTGGCTTCCCGCAACACGTCCAGCTCCTTACGTCCCTCATTTGACTGCCAGCAACCTGTCTGGCCACTCGTGGTGTTCCTCCAGCTCCTGTGCTCCCCTACCCTGCCTTGCCCTCTTTGTCCACACTGCTCCCATGCCCTGCTGCTCCCGGCCTAGCCTCTCATCACCTTGGCTGCTCTTCCTACGAGGTCCTCTGATTTCCCCAGATCCTAGCCCAGCGCCTCGTCCTTCATCAAACCCTCTTGTTCATGGCAAAACAATTGCCCTTGTCATGGCCCACTTCTACATCCTATGGCTTATATCTGTATTTAATGCCATGCTGATGGCAATTTGCAGAGAACACAGCACATGCCGGGCACTGTGCCAAACATTTTATGAGCATGGCTTCCATGTAATCCTTTCAGAAGCCCTGGGAGGAGGTGTTCCCATCACTTTTTTACAGATGAGGAAACACAAACTCAGAAAGTTTCACTGTCGTGTTCCCAAGGGCATGCGGTTGGTGAGCGGCAGAGTTGGAATCTGAGCGGGGACTGCTCTGACTGCTAAGGTACAAGGTCTATGTAGCATAAGAGGGGGAATCAAAAATGCCAGTTCCCTGGGCTAAGATCTGAGGGGAAGAAGGAGAGTTGGGGCTTTGGTGGGTCTGTGCACAGGTGGCTGTTTTTCAAAAAGTGGCAGGATGGTATTTCTGTGGAATGTGGCCCCGGAAGAGGGCAGGGTCTTCCTGTGGCACAGTCAGCCAGAGGTCTGCTCAGCTGAATAAAAAACAGGACCTGCCCCAGCTGTGGAAAGAAACCAGCCCCTCCCTCATGTGGTGTGAAGTGGCTCCCTGGCACGAGTCCACTGCCCTCCTCCTCAGACTCAGACGGGAAGGCTGTCAGCCTTGCTTGTCACATCTGACTGAACGACAGCAATGGCATGTGAGTAGGAGTTGTGAAAGCAGGGGATCCCTTAATAGATCAGGTGCCTCTCAGCCCTGAGGCTTGACATCCACTCTTGGGGGGAGGGGAGACAGCGTCCATGCGTGAGAACCCACCAACCTCTGTAGGGCTGGGACCAGGGTGAATGAGGCACTCACAAAACTTAGGGGGACACTGAAAACCCAGAAATCAAGATACACAATATTTTAATGCCATATTAGAAAACTCCAATTAACGCAAAATATCTGTGAGGAAATAGCATTAACTTAAATCAAGGCAAGATCAGTGGAACAGAAGGGCTTTTTTCTGACTTCTGAGGCACAGCTGTGTGGTCTAAAAAAGAGGCGAGCTGGCCTGCCACAGCGCTGACCTTCCAGGGAATGTGAAGTTCCCCTGTCGTCCATCCCTAACCCAGGCAGCCAAACTGCATTTCATTCATTCACTCGCTCAGTCACTGAGCATCTATAGAGTACTTTTCATGCAAATAAACATATTATTTGAAAATAATGACAAATTTATTTTTGCAGTTCCTTTCCAGTCTTTATATCTAAGCGTATTAGCTAGAATTCCGGGAGAATTTTAAATAGTGCTTCCAATAGTAGGCACCCTCGCCTTTTATTCAGATTTGATTGAGAAGGAACCTGGAATTTCGTTATTAACTATAATGTTTGCTGGAAGTTTGGGGTTTAGATGCTTTATTAAGTTGTGAAAATTACATTCTATTTGTATTTTCCTAAGAGTTCTCTCCCTTCAATGAATGTGGTAAATGTTATTAAATGCTCTTTGTGCATCTTTTGATATGAGCATATATTTTTTCCTCTTTAATCTGCTAATACAAGGTTGAACAATTAAATTAGGTTCTTGAACTCATCCTAGAAAACGTGCTACGTACTTCATTGCTGATATCACTATAGTCAACATGTGGATAAAGGCAGTATTTTGAAGGTGACCATAGCGATATTCAGCAGTGAAGTACATAGCACTTTTTCTAGGATGAGTTCAAGAACTTAATTATCCAACTTCATATGTTGAACCATGTTGACAGATTTCCTAATAGTGAGCTACCTTTGTTTTTTTTTTTTGAGACAGAGCCTCAAGCTGTCGCCCTGGGTAGAGTGCCATGGCATCACAGCTCACAGCAACCTCCAACTCCTGGGCTCAAGTGAGTCTCCTGCCTCTGCCTCTCAAGTAGCTGGGACTACAGGCACCCACCACAATGCCCAGCTATTTTTTGTTGCAGCCATCATTGTTGTTTGGCGGGCCTGGGCTGGATTTGATCCCACCATCTCATGTGTGTGTGGCTGGTACCTTAGCTGCTTAAGCCACAGGCACCGAGCTGAGCTACCTTTGTTTTATTGGAATAAGCTTTGTTTGATCATACTATATTTTCTTTCTTTCTTTTTTTTTTTTTTGCAGTTTTTGGCTAGGGCTGGGTTTGAACCCGCCACCTCTGGCATATGGGGCCAGCACCCTACTCCTTTGAGCCACAAGTGCTGCCCTGGTCATACTATATTTTCTATGCCATTGGAATGGACTTGCCATTATTTTACTTAAGATTGTTGGATCTATATTAATAAATAGATTCAAGGTATAATTTTTAAAATACTGTTCTTGTCTAATTTTGGTATCAAGATGACACCACCTTTATCAAATGAGAATGCTAATCCTTTGCTCATTCCCTTCTCCTCTGAAGTATCTTGTATATAATAGGAAATACCGGGTGGCACCTGTGGCTCAAGGAGTAGGGCGCCGGCCCTATATGCCAGAGGTGGTGGGTTCAAACCCAGCCTCAGCCAAAAATCTACAAAAGAAAAAATAAATAAATAAAAAATAAATAACGTTTCAAAAAAAAAGTAAAATAAGAAATACCTATTTTATCTTGAGGGTTTTGTAACACTTTCTTCTATAACTGTCTGGGCTTGGTGTCTCTGGGAATGGGAAGACTATCTCCAACCACCCATTACATTTTCTTAATGGTCCTGGTTTATTCAAGCTTTCTGTTTATCTTTCTGTTAGTTTTCACGATTTATATCTTTACGGGAAGTTGTTCATGTCTCATTGACTTGAAGCTGTTCACAGTTTTACGATTTCCAATCTTTACTGTCTCTTTTGTCCTTGTTTAAGATTTGTCTATTTTGTTTTATATCTAATACTTTCTCTATTTCATTAATTTCTGCTGTCATCTTTATTATTTCCCTTATTCTACCCTGATTTTCTTTTCCTTGCTTCTTTGAGTTGAACAAGGAACTCATTTATTTTTAATCTTTCTTGGTTTTTAATAAATATGTTGAAGGCTTGAATTTTTCTTCCAGATTGAGCTTTAATAACATTCCACAAATTTTACATGAAAGTACAGTCATTGCCATTCAGTTCTAAATATTTCATAAATTTCCATTGTAAATTTCTTTTTCATCCATGTTATTTAGGAGAGTATTTTTTCTTTTCCAACTACATTTGAGACTACTTTCATTGTTGAATTATGATATAAATGCATTGGCTGGAGAATATAAATCTGTATGACATGGATTTTTTTCAAGTTTGTGGCTACTTTCTTCGTGACCGAGTGTATCATCAATTTTTTAATGTGCTTTGTGTGCCCGAAAAGGATTGACATTCCATGCTTATCGGGAGCAAGGTTCCAGATTTATCTATGAAATCAAGCTTTTAAAACGATGTGGTTCAAACAATCTATACCCTTGCTGTTTGATCTACTTGTTTCTGTGAAGGTGCACTGATCTCTTCCTCCGTGATGGAGTATTTGTCAATATCTCCTTGGAACTCTGCCCATTTTTGCTTTATATATTTAAGACAAGATATTTACTTGTTTTTAAATTTCATTTCAGGTTAATGCGAGGGTACAAACAACCAAATCACAATATTTGCATTTGTTAGGTATAGTCCCTCTCGTAGCCGTGTCCTGCCCCCAAAAGGTGTGCCATACACCCCTATATTGTGCCCACTCAGTGGGAGCACCCCAACCCCCCTCCCTCCTCCCTTTTCCCCCTCCCCCCAACTTGAATAGAATTTTTTCTCTTTTGTGGGTGTGTATTAGATCATCTACTGGCTTCATATCAGTATCGAGTGCACTGGATATTTGCTTTTCCATTCTTGTGATACTTTACTGAGAAGACTGTATTTCAACTCCATCCAGATTAATATAAAAGATGGAGGTTAAGACACGATATTTAGACGCACAGAAGTTGATGATTGTTATGGCTCTTTGGTGAGTGTGTTTCTTTTATTATTATGGATAATGCCTATTTATTCCCTGATAGCTTTTTGCCTCAAATTATGTTTCACATTAGCATTGCTATACCATCTTTCTTTTAATATTTGTCCCTTTATTTCAATTTTGGGGGGGTCACATCTAAGTAACATACAGTTAGATTTTAAAACATCTAATCTGATAGTCTATTCTTCAACAGAAAATTTTGGTCTATTTATATGTTTTGATGGTCATTCATGTCTTGTGCCTACCATCTTATTTTGTATTTATCTTTACTTCTATTTTTCTTTGTTTTTAGCTATTGTTATGTTGTCAAAATTTTCTTTTTCTCTCCATTTCTCCCTTCTCCTGCTGACTTGGAAACTGTAACTTCTATTACTCTTAATGAGATTTATATTTTTAGCATTTCTATTTTATTATTAATTTTCTAGTAAAGTCAGAGGTTCTTTATTATTTCTATTTTCCTGTGGGTAAGATCTTAGCATAGTTTACCTGCAGAACCTCTGAATTTTTCTCATTATTTTTGTCTAGACTTTTTGTCTGGACATTATTATTTTTTAGTATAATGATTATAGAGTAATGAAATAGCATTACTTAGTAATTAATTAAACTTGTTGACGTATTTTACCAATTTCCATTTCCTTTTGTGTCTGTGTGACATGTTTCTTCTCGCTTCACTTTTCTTCTTGCTGAACTACATTCTTTTCTGATTCTTTTCTTTCTTTCTTTCTTTTTTTTTTTTTTGTAGAGACAGAGTCTCACCTTATTGCCCTTGGTAGAGTGCTGTGGCGTCACAGCTCACAGCAACCTCCAACTTCTGGGCTTAGGCTATTCTCTTGCCTCAGCCTCCCGAGTAGCTGGGACCACAGACACCCGCCACAACGCCCGGCTATTTTTTTGTGCAGTTTGGCTGGGGCCAGGTTTGAACCCACAACCCTTGGTATATGGGGCTGGAGTTCTACTCACTGAACCACAGGCACTGCCCTCTTCTCTGATTCTTTCAGTTTGTGCACATGGTGAACACTTAGTCTTTTTTATGTCTGGAAAGGTCTTGATTTCACTTTCAGTCTTGAATGATAATTTAACTGGGGATGTAATCTACGCTTCTGTTATTTTTCTTAGTTCTTTTAAGAAGTGACTCTGCTGTCTTTTATCTTCTGTTGTGGTGATGAGAAGCTTACAGTCATTTTTTTTTTTTAATTTTGCAGATAATCTGCTGTATTCTTTCTGAAGTTTTTTAGAACTACCTTTTTCTTTACCTTTGATGTTCTCTGGTTTCACTGTGGCATATAATTATGGGTGGTTTTAAAAAGTTCTTGGCTGGGCATGGTGGCTCATGCCTATAACCCTAGCACTCTGGGAGGCCAAGGTGGGTAGATTGCTTGAGGTCAGGAGTTCAAGACCAGCCTGAGCAAGAGAAGAGACCCCCCCCATCTCTACTAAAATAGAACAAATTAACCATCCATGGTGGGAGATGGTGGTATGTGCCTATAGTACCAGGTGCTTGGGAGGCTGAGGCAGGAGGATTGCTCAAGCCCAGGGGTTCCAGGCTATTATGAGCTATGATGATGCCACTGTACTCAACCCAGCACTACAGCAAGACCCTGTCTCAAAAAGATAAAAAAAACATGTTATATTTAGCCTTCAGTATACATGTTCAATTTGACAAACCACATTTGTCTTCAGTTCTGGAAAATCTTCAGCTCTTATCTCTGAAAATTGCTTTCTCACAATCCTCTCCATTCTCTTCTTCTGGAAGTCCCGTTAAGTACATGAGGGTTTTTTGGTTTCGTTTTGTTTTTAAATAAGACTTCAAATTTTTCCTTCTTTATTTCTTCAAGTTGTGCTCTGTCTTTGATTTTTGTCCTCTAACATTATCCGTCCTATTGAAAAGTATTTTAAATTAAGTTCCTGTTTTGTGTATAGCATTTCTTTTTTCTGTCCAAAGATAATATTTCTTTATTTGTATGAGAGACAGGGTCTTGCTCTGTGTCCCAGAGTGGAGCACAGTGGCATGATCATAGCTCCCTGCAATCTTGAGCTACTGGGCTTAAATGATCCTCCTGCCTCAGTCTCCTAAGTAGCTAGGACTACACATTGTGCCACCATGTCCATTTTTAATTTTTGATTTTTTTGTAGAGATGGAGTCTTGATCTGTTGACCAGGCTGGTCTTGAACTGGCCTCAAGCAATCCTCCTGCTTGCTAGGATTACAGGTTTGAGCCCCTGTGACTGGCCTGGATCTAACATTTCTAACTGGTTCTGCTTTTAAAAATGCCCACCTGGCCTTGTTTTGTTTCTGCTCGCTTTTGTTTCATAATTTCTTGTTATTATTTATGTTGTTCCTCCCTTTATCCACTGTAGAGCTAAATAATCAGAAAAGTTATTTTGTGCTTTCTCTATCATTGTACCTCCTAAGCGTTGGTTTTGCTGGCTGTTCCTTCTCAGAGTTAGGGCTCCTGACGGGCTACAGAACTTCACTTTGTAGGATTGTTATGAGAATCACCTCAACAATGTCAACCCCACATTACCTGCTGTAGTTACTGAGCTTCTGATCCGAGAACCTGTCTCATGTAGGTACTCTGGGCTCTGGTTCTTTATGGAAACAGAGAAAGAGGCAGATCCCATAGCTGGCTGGTTTGCCCAGGTCCTGGCTGGAAGGCTGTACCTCACTCCCACTTTCTTAAACTGATAAGAACAGATACTACACTGGATTTTAGCCAAAAGGCCAAGAAGCGATAACTTTCTTAATCATATAGAAACCACAGTCCTGGGCCAGGTACACTGTAATTGGTTTTAAATTCCTTCCACTACCACCAGGGAAACCCCATCCCAGACCCTGTGAGTCAGGATCAATATCCCTACCTCATCTGTGGCATTTTAGTCCCTGTAACGCATACATACAGCTCCAGCCACCTCTGCCTGCTTCTTTGGCCAGAATCCAGCAGACCTGTGACTTGGCTAGCATTTTCTCTTTGTTCTTTTCTTCCATTTCTAGTCCAGAAAGATATTTATCTTGATTTTGAAGGTGGCTGTGTCTTTTTAGTTCCCACTATTTATATTTTATCTATGAGTGCCATGTGTTGGGATCAAAGGGAAAACTCAAAGCTAGAGGGCTCCTTTAGTGTTTAAATCACTTTTAATTTATTAAAAAACCTGCCATCTAAAATATCCTAACTAATATAAGTACCCCTCTCAGAAGACTGTCTGGAGGATGAAGTGAGATTTTCCAGGGCAAACACTCCAATTTACTGATTGATTTTTGTCATCCGCCTTTCCCCCACATGTTTCTGCTTACTCCAGGTTCAGCTCAGAAAAACCACAAGGAGAAGGTGTTACCCTGGGTCACATGCACCACGTCCATCAAATACGTTGGATTCTCTTGCTGTCTTTTCTCCTTAACAAGATTTTCCATGCTTGCTTATTCAGAATTAATTCCCCCTGCCCCCAAATAGGTTTGGAAATGATGGTTTGGAAAGACTGCTTGACTAAGAGTCCTAAGACATTAGGTGAAGTCCCATCCATGCTGTTAGCAGCAGGACCGTGAGGGAATCACGAAGCTCTGAGTCTCAGTTTTCTTATCAGCCCTAAATTGGGGTGATGATGGTTCTGGCCACTTCCCAGGATTGTTGTGAAATCTCAGTGTCATAATGAATGCAAGGCTTTCTCGGCAAACTGTGAAATGCTGTGCAAATCTGAGGAAAATGATTATGTTAATATTTACTAAACTTCGCATTATATATTTAGTCCTAATAACAACTCTATAATGAGCTATTTTTATTCTTTAGGACAAAGGCTTGGGAAAGTAGAATCACACAAGAGGGATCTGGCTCTAAACCACTAGCTTGCCTCTTTCTTTCCCTTATCTTCCATCTTGCCCTTGTGGTTGGTCTTAAAATTACTCTTCCCTTTTCTTGGTATTGTCCAGAGTCTCCCTGATTAACATCTTGCAAGGCCATGTCTCCTCTGCTACCATCTTGGATTTCACGAAGACACAGACTTTTCTTCTTATCCTCCTGCCACTTCCATCCCATCAACCCTCATTTCTTTTCAGGTCACACACGTGGCTCCCAAGGAGGAGGTGTCGCCCTGAGTGCTTTCTCTGTTTGTTGAGAAATCGAAGTGTCTTAGTTTAGGTGCCCTAGAGAGCAACAGCCTATGGGCAAAAGCTTACATCCAAGGCTTTGTTGAGTGGTGCAGTTGAAGAGTGAGGGAACAAAGAGAATGAGGAGGGTGGGGGCGTGAATACAAGGGGATGTCTTCAGCTTTGGAACCAAGGCCCCTGCTGAATGAGGCATGTCCAGAGAGGCTGTGGGAAACCACTGCCTTTCACTAAAGGGAGGAAGGGCAGGATAGGCGTTACCCACATCCTTCCCACATTCTCCTTCTCACGGATGAAAGCCAGCACAGTGGGCATGAGCCCCCAAACATATGAGGTGCTAACTCTAGAGAGTCCCCAAAGATTGGATTGACTATAGTGTGAGCGTGGAGTCTCTTCATTTACTAGTGCCGTGAGTGGGAGCTCAGCACGTGGTGGCAGCAGCAGCAGTTGGGACTTCCTGCGGGAATGGGGTGAGTTGTCACTGGGGCCACTCTGACAGGGAAGTGAGACAAATAGTGGAGGCCCCGGTCGGGCAGGCAGGGCTGAGTATGTTGTCCAACATCTTGCCTTCTATGAGAAGCTCATCTGGTTGAACCACAGGTGGAAGCTTCTGCACCTGGATGTCATTACATGGCCAAGGTCATCACTGCCTTTTTAGCCCAGCCATAGGTGCCTCTTCTTCAGGTCATGTGGCCAATTCAATGCCAAAGTCCCTTTCTGAGCTTCTACTTTCTAGGGCCACTCTTGGTAACCAGCGTCTGAGTCCCCTAGAAAACAGAGCTTGAGAGAAAAGCTTCCTTCTGCAGCTTTACTGGGCGGAGGGAGAAGTGCACGTCCTGGGAATCATGTCTGAGGGGACGGGAAAGCAGGACAGGAACACAGCCAGGGCCGACACCTGGGGCTGTGTCACTGAGCTGTCCACAGCTTTGCAGTAAACACAGGTGGCTGCTCAGGACCTGGGAGGTCTCCAGAGAGGCATGTGAAGCCGTCCAGGCCACTCGTAGGAAAGCCAGAGTTCTAGTCAAGCTAGTGAGTGGAGAAAGGCCTCTCCGTGGTGTTGACCGAGCACATGGGAGCTCCTTGGGCTGTGGTGGTGGTGGCGGCCACCAGGATTTTGACTATAGTAGGCAGAATAATGTCCCTGTCCCAAAGACATCCATGTCTTAACCCCCAGAAACTCTGAATAAGCTAGCTTACATGGCAACGGGGAATTAAGGATGCAGGTGGGATTAAGGTTGTTAATCAGCTGATTTAAAATGAAGACATTATTCTGGACTATCCTTGGTGGGACCAAAGTCATTGCAAGCGTCCTTGAAAACAAAAGGTAAAGAGAAGGTTGGCGAGAAAGATTCGACCTGCGGTGGCTGGCTTTGTAGGAAGAGGAAGGGGCCGCAAACGGAGGCATATGGGAAGACTTTGAAGCTAGAAAAGGCGAGGAAACAGATTCTCCCCTGCGGCCTCCAGAGAGAGCACAACCCTGCCAGCACCTCAGTGTCAGCCCAGGGAGATCCGTGTCAAATTTCTGACCTACAGAACTGTAAGCTGATATGTTTGTGCAGTTTTAAGTCACTAAATCTGTGACATTTATCACTGTAGCAATAGGAAATGAATGGCATGACCACAGGAACAGATGACTGTCACTGGAGCCAGCACGGCTGAGTGGATCTGGGCAGCACGTAGTCAGTCTGGTTCAAAGCCTCTAAAGAACCAGGTTTGGTATTCTTTTATTTATTTATTTATTATTAATTGTTGGGGAATTGTTGAGGGCACCAAGAGCCAGGTTACACTGCTTGCATTTGCTGGAAGGGCTGGCATTCTTGAAGGGTGAGTCTACTCTGGGGTGAAGGTCCCTGTCACGATCGCTCCCTTCCACGGCAGGGTCCAGCGCTCTGCCAGGGCAACTCCCACCTCCCCAATCGGCAGCGTCCCGCTCTCTGTCCTTCCGTCCACCTCCAGATTCTCCCACGTGCATTTCTTTTTTTAAATCATAGCTGTGTACGTTAGTGCAATCGTGGAATACAATGTGCTGGTTTCATATACAATCTGAAATATTTTCATCCAACGGTTCGACATAACCTTCATGGGAATTTCTTGTTTATTGTATGAAGACATTTGTATTCTGCGTTTAGTAAGTTTCACCTGTACCTTTCTAAGATGCACCGTAGGTGTGGCCCCATCAATTACCCTCCCTCGACCCATTCTCCCTCTCCCCTACTCCCCTTGCCCCTTTCCCCATATTCTTGTGCTATAATTGGGTTATAGCCTTCATATGAAAGCTATAAATTAGCTTCATAGTAGGGCTGAATACATTGGATACTTTTTCTTCCATTCTTGAGATACTTTGCTAAGAAGACTGTGTTCTAGCTCCATCCATGTAAGCATTAAAGAGGTAAAGTCTCCATCTTTCTTTAAGGCCACATAGTATTCCATGGTGTACATGTACCACAGTTTATTAATCCATTCGTGGGTTGATGGGCACTTGGGCTTCTTCCATGACTTAGCAATTATGAATTGGGCTGCAATAAACATTCTGGTACAGATGTCTTTGTTATAAAGTGATTTGGGGTCTTCTGGGTATATACCAAGTAAAGGAATTATAGGACTGAATGGCAGGTCTATTTTTAGATCTCTGAGTATTCTCCCACATGCTTTTCTATTGATCTTCCTTGGAGCTAAAAGCATCAAGAACATACTCTATAGCTTTTTTATTGCCTTTTTTGCAATATTTATTGAATGGCTAGTTTAGGAAAGAATGACACTTGGCACTGGGAATAGAGGGATGAATAAAACAGGTATAAGGTCCATTCTTATGATGGGGGGCTGGCAGGACAGTAAGTCTTCTAAATACCCCAATAAGGACAAACTCACAAGTGATGGTAGCTGTTCTTCACAGATTCACAGGAAGACATATATAAGAGCAGGGATGCAGGGCAGGCCTCTCTGGGAGGTGACATCTAGGCTCATACTTAAATGATGAGCAGACGTGGGCCACACAACCCCAGGGAGTCAGAAGCAGGCAGGTGCATTTCCTATAACCTGATAGGTTCCCTGTCAGCTGGCCTAAATCTTTGTTCCTGTGCTTCAGTAGGAGGTTTTACCTATCCTGGACTGAACAAGGGCTACAAGATGCCCCCTCTGCCTCGTGTCAGGATTTTAGGGGAAATTCATAGGAGCGTATAGTTTTTCTTCTCATAGGCATTGTTTGCAGAGCACTGGCTTGGGATGATGGGGCCCAGGGCACTTCTCACAGGTCTCTGCTGAAATTTAGGTTCTGCTTGGTCTGAAGGGAAAATTGCACTTATAGAGATCGACCCTGGCTCAGGGGGCAGAGAGGCCTGGGCTGAATGTCAGCTTTCCATGGATAAACCTTACAGTCACCTTGGGCAAAGGGCCTTCCTCTTCGAGAGAACTTCCCAACGTGTGAAATGGAGGCCACAATGCCTCCCTCCCAGAGAGGTGTGCAGGTTTGGGGAGGTGACAGATCCCCAACTTCTGTTATACTTAACATTCAAACAATTACAATAGGCTATGATATAAAGCTATTCAGCTAAGTATAAACACTATGTTAGTTCTATTTTTGTGATGTCACAAGATGCACCCTCTATGATAGGTAGGTACTTGTGTGTGTGTCTGTGTGTGTGAGATCTGAAATGAGAAACACACCAGAGTTGGCGTCATGTCCTCTGGGGAGGCTCATTCACAGCCAGAATGGAGAGTAAAATGCTGAGCGCAACAATGTGCTGGAATCATTTTTCTTAAAGGACAAGGTCAATGTTATATTAACAGGAGGAATAACATTTCTTCATGTGGGAAAAATTATTCCGTGCTATGACACAGTATGTTTGGGCCTTACATAAACCGATGAGGAAATCAACCATGGAGGCCGTCAGAACAAGGACCCCGGTCCCTGCTTTTTCCTCACTCCTGAGACCAGAGCCCACATCTTCTATTTTGGTTGGTGTTTTATTTGAGAATTGTTCCAGATTCACGGAAGAGTTGCAAGAATATTGCACAGAGCTCCTACATGCCCCACACCCCATCTCTCCTGTGCACATCTTACGCTTTGTGACTCATCAAGGCTGGAGCAGGAAGGAGAGGCAGCCGGAGGTGGCATGCTGACCAAATGGAAGGACCTGGTGGGAAGAAATGAAGTCACCAAAGGAGGGATAGAAGCTGGACAGACGCGAGTGTGGAGAAGAGGGAGAGAAGATTCCCACTCCCGAGGTACAGGGGGCGGCAGAGACAGATGCTGAATTCCCTGAATTTTCCCCACCTCCCGCACAGGTGATTACAAACCCATTTGGAACAGAATAGGAAGGACTTTACAGCACCTGGAGTATATTTCTTATCATTTCCAGAGCAGGTGGCATAGGACATACTCCTATCGCCGAATAAGAGAAGCTACCAGACAAGCGCATCAGAAAAAGAACCACTTTTAATGCTGCAATCTCAGAGGAAGTTAATATCCGTGTTGCATTTATAATAACTCGCTTTTCACAGTCCTGATTTGAGGCGTGGGTCTGCCGTAAGGCCATGCTAATCTTCAGAGCAGCGAGGTTGGCCGTTTGGAGCTGTTGCTTCCTAGAGTCTCAGGACAAATATGTAGATGTGAGGATTTTACTTAAGATGACATGAAATTTGAATGTGTCATAGAGATTTTAGGATTTCTTTCACTGAATCATAGCAGACTTTGGAGAGAGGGTATGAGGGACTCCAGGTGGGATTGGGGCCGGGGCAGGGGGGGTGGGTGGGTGGACTGGTGGTTTTGGAGAGGGAAGTTGCTGCCTGAGTGATGAGGGGAAAATGACCCAGCAGGAGATGGGGGAGCGAGGTGACTGCTGGCTGCCATCTCTTGAATTACCCTGGCACGAGCTCCTCCTGTTTCTCCCGGGATTGCTATGGAAACCCAGACTGAGTTGTCTCCGTGTTGAGCCTTTCCTGGGTGTTTTTCCTTCTGGCCTCACGGCTTACAAATCATTCTTTCCTGTGTGCAGATCAGGTGACTCTCCAAGGCCCTGTCTGAGCAGGGTGACTGACAAGTCAATTTGGTCAGACAATTGCTTGGGCTGATTTTTCCATTGAACGGAGCTGCTTGTTTTGGCTCCTGGTAAACTGGGTTTGAGCTGCAGCTGGGAGCTCGAGCCAGGCGGGGGGAGCAGGAAGGCGGGGAGAGGATTCCGAGTGGCCTTCTCATTTGCAGGAAGGGCTGGGAGGAGGTGAATGTCCAAAGCCCCCCGGGTCTGGTGCAGTGAGCTTAACGTCCGTAGAGACGAGGTGATGGTCTCATTCCCACTAAGATGCTGAATTCAGGGTCTGATCTGCTTCGCTCAAAGCCACACAACTTAAATGGCCAGACCTGGACTCTACTGGAGGGCTTGCCATGAGCACAGTGTCCTTTTTGCTGCTTGATTTGAGAGAGAACTGAGAGCAGCCTTTGCCTGACTTTTCATGTTTTTGCCGTTCTTGTTGATGGGGAAGGAGAAGGGCTTAATGATTTTAGGTCTGTGGTTGATGTTGCCCTGAGAACTGAGCATTTCTTTTCAAGAGAACTCATAATGAATCTGCACATATCTTGACCTTGGACTTGGAGCAGTTCCCTAGAGGCCACTTCTGCAGAGGCCCCTCCAGACCTTCATGTTGCCCATGGTGCAAAGGGACCTCTGAGGCAGAGAAAAGAAAGCATGAGTCTCAAGGCCAGAAACCTGAGTTTTTATTTGATGTCTGGTACTGACTAGCTATGTGACTTTATGCAAGTCGCCGGCCCTCTTTGAGCTTCAACCGCCCTATCTGTGCAAATACAAAGGATCACTATTACTGGGTCTTTTTGTTGTGGGACCAAGGAGTCCACCTGCTTGAAACCCAAGCCAATAAATAAATGGAAAAGCGGATGAGAGATCAACAGTTTCACTTTTACTTACAGAAAAGCCAGTGATTCCAGAGAGCAGTGGCGATATCTCCCCAAAGAATGGCTCTGCCCCCTCTTTTCCTTTGTTACCTTTTATTCTCACAGTAAAACTAAACATCAGCAATGTTATTACTCATCATAGTACAGGTCAGATTCCCCCTCATAGGTTACAAAGTGACCCAAATCTTCCTATCTTCAAGTGGGTGTATCTTCAAAGCACCTTTATTCTAGACTAAACTTATAGTTAGTCAGTGAGTGCACAGAGTGCTGGGTCCTTGACTGGTCCCATGGAGTCCAGTTCCCCATCTTATCTATGACAGCAGCCTTGGAAGTGAATAAACCATCTGCAGAGGTCAGCACGTAGGCGCCTCCAGCCATATTAAGGCCTGACCACCAGCGCTGTGCATGAGATGGACATTCAGGTCGACAGTATCTGGTAACATTCTCCCCTTTTAGTGTTCATGGGTCCATATCTGTGGACCTTTGTTTTGTTTTAGCATGGAAACAATAGTTACGATTTAAGGCATTAACTTTGGGGGTCATTGGCACTTTAGTTGAAAACCCACAGGATAAGCAAAGAGACAGGAAAGCAGACGTGCTTTGTACAGTGTAAGCTGTGCAGCAAGACATTAGGAGGCCTAACAAGAGGACCCCTCCCCGCAACATGGCTACAGTGTGCAGCCGCCAGCCAAAGCCAAGTAAACGGGACCACAGTGTTTAGACTTCAGTGTCAAAGAATCTTTTTTTTTTTTTTTGCAGTTTTAGGCCGGGGCTGGGTTTGAACCTGCCACCCCTGGTATATGGGGCCTGGGCCCTACTCCTTCAGCCACAGGTGCTGCCCCCAAAGAATCCTTTTCTTTACATCCTGGATTATACTATTAACAGTCTGTGTTTTCCCTTTAATTATTATCTGACACAATTAAAATAACACATATTTTTGGAAATCTTGTCACTTATGGTTATGTTTAAGGAATAAGTAGTTCACTGTAGCCTGATTTTTAAACACTGTTTCCTTAACGTGTCTCAATGTTGCAATCATAGTGTTTATATTTTGAGAAGCAGCATTTAAAGGTTTTGCTATAGCACAGGCTAAGTGGTCAATCTGAATATTAAGACTGATAGTCATAGCCGGCACCACACAAATAGATAAGGAGACATACTCAGCCAGACTGAAAAGGTGCACATTACTAGGGTAGGTGCTGGAAGACGGAGTTCCCGACTACACCTACTGGCTGTGTCTGGTGAGTGCCGCAGGTCCAGCATATGGGGAAGAAGGGTGTGAGATTCCCAGGAGTGCAAGGCCTGCGGGTGCTGTTAGCTGGGGCATAAGAAAATGCTGGAGACCCACAAAGGAGAAACCACCCTTAGGCAGCTTCAGGTGTTCAATAGCATATGACAGGGTAGTTGTCTGATTACATAGGAGGTCTAGGTATGTTAACTGTCTTCAATTTTAAAGAAAATATTCCTTGGTCTTTTGTTATGATAACATGTTCCCTAGTCATATATATTTAAGTAAGGTATACTTTTTTCTATATGTCTAAGAGACATAACATTTCTTAAGAGTTCTAAAATAGTACTCACTCCTACTAAATATGATATAAAAACCTGCTTTACATAAGTTCCCCCTGCTAAATAAAAATCTGACCTATGTATTACAGTGTTAACTAAATAAGTCCAGGTATTTTCATTCTGATGGAAAGGTAGAATGTCTACATTTTGAGAAATTATTACAGTTAAAGTTTAACTAAGAGGGTGGGGGTTGCATTGCTTTAAACTAGTGTCCTTTCCATGGTCCTTCCACCTGGAGTCCTGGGCAGGTGTTGAGGGTAGTTTATTTAGGGACATTGTTACTTTAACTGTGTGTGTGTCCTAGAGGCCTTGTAGACTAAACATCTGGTTCGTTCATGGGGACCCCCAGGACGTGTCATCTCTTCTCCCTTGGGAGCCCCTCCCTAGGATCTTAATCAGGCTACTTCTAGAATAATCCAAGTTAGTATAACATATGACCACATCTGTGTGTTCATGTCAGAAAGTCCCTGAGACATTGATGAGCTTGTATCCTGAGGGAGTCTACTTGTAAGGTCTCAATCGGCCCCCTTCAAACTCAGTGTGACAACTCAGGCCCTCCTGACTCAAGTTAGTCTAAAATCGCCAAAATAGCCCAGCTGTATCTGCCACCCATCCTGCTGGTGTCTAACTAACTGCCTAATTTAACATTTCCCCTCTGCTTTGCAGAGCCCCATCCTTTGGGAAACGGGCTGCCTACCTCTCCGACTGCTTTTCACTAAGTAGGGGCAATGTGAATAGTGGGTTGTGCAATCGGCTTCCTATGAGGGCAGGAGTGGATGTCCATCCAGAGGGCTGCAGAAAAGGGGGTTCTGTTATTCATAAGAGTGGTTGTTTTCATACAGGTGGTTATTGCTGCAAATGTTGCTGCCTGGTGGTGACCAGCATCTGTATGTGAATAGCCTCTAAGGGGGAAGAAGTAAATCTTGTTATGTAGTTGAAAATACAGGGCCTGAAAATTAGAACTGGTCCATATCTAGCACTTTTCCTCTGACCACTGTTTTAGTACACACGGAAGGGAAGAAATCAAGTTCTGGAATACAATGTAAGTCAAAAGAAGTCATTGGTTAAGAATATCCTCTGACTGTAAGAGCCAGATAGAGCAGGAAGAAAAGCAGCTTCTGTTTTCTGTTTTAAAAAATAAAGAGGACTCTTTTTCTCCCTTAGTTCTAAACGAGTAACTGGCCTTGGGTCTTCTGCTGAGTGCTAGTCCTTTATCTCAAGGACATTGGTAACTTAGCAACTATAGTTTTTAGCAGGCAGAAGATAAAGAGTTTAACAAACTTTGCATTTTCACTCTGAAGTGATAGACTGACCTTTTGAGTTCTGAACTTTTGATGCTTTTACCTATTACTTTACCCACATGTATAAGAAAAGAAATCCAAGAGGCTTTAAACAGAAGTCTTATAAACTGAAAACAGAAAACTTTGTGTTTCTACTAGAGATTCCTTTTGCATTATAAGCAACTTAATCACATACAAAGTATCTAAATTCTCCTTTCATGAACTTTCACAACTTACATGAACGATCTTTCCTCTTTTTTCCTCTTTTTTTTGCAGTTTTTGGCCGGGGTTGGATTTGAACCCACCGCCTCCGGCATATGGGGCCGGCGCCCTACTACTTGGAGCCACAGTCCCTTGCTTTTGTCTTAAATTTTCTTTCTTAAGCCACCAGTTACTTTAAGACAAAAAGTTTTCACAAAAGATTCTTTCCTACACAAAATTATTCTCTATTCTTTTATCCTTCCTTACTAAAAGTACATTCTCATACCCATGTCTTTCTATACATCTCTCCCCCTCCCCCAACTTACTGGTTCCTTTTACTTTAACTCTAAACTCAGAAATAAAAGGAAACAGAAGATGGTGTACAAAGTCTCAGGTAAATTTCTCCAAAAGCCTGTGACATTAAATGAGTGAGGTGTTTAACTTAGCTTTAAGATTCCATTCACATTCTTCTTAGCAAAGTATCTCAAGAATGGAAGAAAAAGTATCCAATGTATACAGCCCTACAATGAAGCTAATTTATAGCTTTCATGTGAAGGCTATAACCCAATTATAGCACAAGAAGACGGGGAAAGGGGTAGGGGAGAGAAGGGGAGGGGGAGGGGGTGAAGAGAGGGTAAAGGGTGGGATCACACTTAGGGTGCATCTTAGAAGGTACAGGTAAAAACTACTAAATGCAGAACACAAATGCTTTCACACAATAAACGAGAACCTCCCCCCCCCAAAAAGATTCCATTCAAATGGTGCAGTAGGGCAATTAGACTTGATCTCCCAATGGCAGAGGAGCTGTACAATACACAGGGGGTTGTATTGTACCTTCTACTCCAGAAATGAAGATAAAAGAGGGAAACAGATGTCCTAAAATTCAGGGAGTGCAGAGGAAGTGGCCCTCGGGTTATTAAAATCAGTTTGCTTGCCTGTAACAGAGAGAGTGTTCCCTGAGCTCAGCCATTCCAGTGTGATGAAGTCGAGCTTGTTGCGAGGCTGGGTCTGTCTGTCCGACTGAAGTGGACCTAGAGGGCCCGTAGGTGTGGGGAACGCCGGCTCAAGGGGCTCTGCCAGGTGCGGGGGTGAGCTCTGCCCCTGGTGCATCTCTCTCCAGAAGCCAGCTGGCTGCAGAGGAAGCAGGGTGCAGCCTGCAGAGCAGGGCGCATGCTTGATGTCTTCGTGCCTCTGTCTCTGAAAAATGTCTACCACAGTGTTAGCCATCACTAGAAAAGTCTCTTTCTGCTCCCGGGGCCTGCTGCTGGCTCCATCTCCTCTCTCCCTTCTCTCTGTCTCCTTATGGTTATCAAAGACCACTGAAGGCCAGGTTTGGAATTCTGCTTGTGGAGTCTGAGGCTCCTTTACAAGCTTTTGGAGTTTATGCCAAATATCATGGACCGACTGGGAGAAGAAGGGCACCGCCGGAATGGAGTGTCTCGCCCAAGTGTCAGGATCTGAATTGGGAAGGAGGGAGGCGAAAGAGACACCTTATCTGGAAAGTGAAGATGGTGAGAGCAGGAAAAATGTCAATCAGGAAGTCCAGCGAGCTTCCACCTCAGCAGGGCATACAGGAAAAAAAACACTGCAAATGAAAGTAAATACCTCCTCCTGGCCGGCTCCCCAGTTGAGCTGAGCTCTCTTGATGAGTTTTAGACGGGGATACCCCGGTCCAGGTCCACCCCGCTTGCTCAGCTCTCCTTCGGGGGGTGACGGGAGCACGGGAGTTTTGGTCTCCATCTCTCATCCGTCTTGCTCACCAACTTGCAGTGATCATTCTCACCTCGCTCTATAACCTTTGTCTCCCAGTGTCTGACTTTCCCCCTCTGTGTTTTCTGACCTATTGCAAGATTCCCTTCTTTTCTTGAGTCTGTCTATGTAAAGACATCAAAAGCTGTGCATGTGGAATTCGCCTCATTTTGCGGACCATTGACAAAACAAGTTGTAAAATGGTACAATAATTTAAGAAGCTGTTCAAAGGGCCGTTTTGCCTTGGAGCCCCAAATATACGTAGGCTAAACAATGTTACCAATGTTAATTTTCTTTTAGTCAGAGAGTAGTACCCATAAGTTGTTCGATTAGATAAGATTCACCCAAAGGACTTTCCTCCAGGTGAATACACACACAGAAAGAGACAAATATTACACAGACAGACAGATACCAGGTGTGCACACAAACAAATAAAAGCTTGAACATAGGAGATCTCGTCCCATTGCTCTGACCTTTAACAAAAGAGCTCTAGTGGTTAAATAGTACAGTAATCCAAGGATCCACTTAACGGCCATTTCTTTGTACCTTTAAGATTGCACCAGGGCCAGACCGTGTTACACTAAAACCTCATCCTTTTCTTAGTCATAGGTGGGTACCCATAAGATGACAAGTCAGATAGGATATGACCTGACAAGCTGTACACTGGAACTGACAACTGAGCCCCTATGATTGGTCTCCACAGCAAATGTACCTATGGGGACTCTAACCCCTGTGCACAACCAGACGAGTCTCTAATCCCTGTGTACAAACACATGAGGACTGTAACCCCTGTGCATAACCACACGGGGACTCTAACCCCCATGCACAATCATATGAGGACTCTAACCACTGTATACAACCAGACATGGACTCTAACCCCTGTGCACAACCAGACGGGGACTCTAACTCCTGTGCACACCCAGATGGGGACTCTATCTCCTGTTCACATCCAGATGGGGACTCTAACCCCTGTGCACACCCAGATGGGGACTCTAACTCCTGTGCATACCCAGATGGGGACTCTAACCCCTGTTCTCATCCAGATGGGGTCTCTAACCCCTGTGCACACCCAGATGGGGGCTCTAACCCCTGTTCACATCCAGATGGGGACTCTTAACTCCTGTGCATACCCAGATGGGGACTCTAACCCCTGTTCACATCCAGATGGGGACTCTAACTCCTGTGCATACCCAGATGGGGACTCTAACCCCTGTTCACATCCATATGGGGTCTCTAACCCCTGTGCACACCCACATGGGGACTCTAACCCCTGTGCACACCCACATTGGGACTCTAACCCCTGTTCACATCCAGATGGGGACTCTAACACCTGTGCACACCCAGACGGGGACTCTAACCCCTGTTCACATCCAGATGGGGACTCTAACCCCTGTTCACATCCAGATGGGGACTCTAACCCCTGAGCACACCCAGACGGGGACTCTAACTCCTGTTCACATCCAGATGGGGACTCTAACCCCTGTGCATACCCAGATGGGGACTCTAACCCCTGTTCACATCCAGATGAGGACTCTAACCTCTGTGCACATCCAGATGGGGACTCTAACCCCTGTGCACACCCAGACGGGGACTCTAACCCCTGTGCTCACCCAGATGGGGACTCTAACCCCTGTTCACATCCAGAAGGGGACTCTAACCCCTGTTCACACCCAGATGGGGACTCTAATCCCTGTGCACACCCAGATGGGGACTCTAACCTCTGTGCACAACCAGACAGGGACTCTAACTCCTGTGCAAACCCAGACAGGGACTCTAACCCCTGTGTGCACCTGAATAAAAGTAAAAAGGATCTCTTTATCAGTGTGAGGTGACAGTGAGAACAGGACACCACACCAGCTTTTCCTGGAAAGAAAGTTCTCCAGCAGTGCTGCAGAGCAGCAGGGAGGAACGTCCCAGTTTCACCTGTCCACGAGGATTGTCAGGCCCCTGTGGAGTCTGTACTCACCATGTTGCCGGCTCCTGGTCCCTTCCTGGTCACCAAAATATGTTGTGGGATCAAGGATTCCATCCACCTGTCACCCAAGCCAATCAATGGAGAAGCAGATGAGAGCCCAACAGTTTCACTTTTTTTTTTTTTTTTACAGAAAAGCCAGCGATTCCAGAGAGCAGAGGAGGTATCTCCTCAAAGAACGGCTCTGCCCCCTCCTTCCCTTTGTTACTTTTTATTCTCACAGTGACAGTAACATCAGCAATGTTATTACTCATCATAGTACAGGTCAGATTCCCCCTCATAGGTTACAAAGTGACCCAAATCTTCCTATCTTGAAGTGGGTATATCTTCAAAGCACTTTAATTCTAGACTATTATATTTAGTCAACACTTCAGTGAGTGCAGAGTGCCTGGGTCCATGACTGGTCTCATGGGTCCAGTTCCCCACCTTATCTACGACAGTATCCTTGGAAGATGTCAGCACGTAGGCTTTGCCGGCCCTGTCAGGGCCTGGCCAGCATCACTCACTGCACATGGCATGGCTGTTCAGGTTAACAGCAGGTGGTAACTACTTACCAGGGTTGCTGTGAGGGTTTGCTAAGATTGAAAACATGGGAGAGCTTTGCAAGCCCACAGAGCTAGTCAAATGGTGATACGAGAGCTTCGTGCTCTGATATTCCCGAGTCCCAGGCCCAGAAGGCAAGGCTGGGTGTCTACAGACATTCGGTGGTTGTGTTGGTGATTTTTTCCTTCAGGGAGTCCTCTGGTCTGTGGGGCCCACCTAAGACTGGGGAGCAGGATGTGTGCTGGTTCCTGATTGTGCTTGGCGATGTCTCATCACAACTACCCTGTCTCGCCCCTGGTGAATGACAAGTGGCAGGACAGATGGACGCACAGAGTTCCCACCACAGTGTGGCCCTGAAGAGAGTGAATGGCCATGCATGCTGGGGCTGCAACTAGGAGGCACCTTGACTCCTCCCCAACCAGGGCCAAGGCCATCTGTTTGCCAAGTCAAGTAGTCCCTCATGTCATAGCTGCTTGGGGAGCAGGGTTGAGAGAAGTGAATGTGGCCGAGTTTGATAATAAACAGCCACATCCCATTCATTATGGGTAGAAGTGGGAGCCAGGGAGGTAGCTCAGGGAGCCTTTACCCTCTCCTTCCAGCCTCTGCCCCAGACAGCCTTTTTTTTTTGTCTTGAGCAGGAACCCTGAGACCATCCTCTCCCATTGCACGGGCAATTGGGCTGCAGTAGGCTTGGCCAGGGCCCAGGTGCTGGGATGTAGGTTCATTTGAGGTTGGAGGTGTCCCCACAGTCCCGGCCTCCCTTTTGGGCTGAGCCTCAGGTGTTGTTGTCAGCTGGTCTGACCTGGGTGCTAGCCTGAGTTATGCCAGCCAGGCCTCAGCCCGTGCGGAGCTCGGGCCTTCACCCACCCTCCCCGCAGCCCTGTGCTCCCATCTCAGCCCTAGCCCCACTTCTTTCAGTTGATAGAGGGACCTGTCCACCTCCTTGCTGACTGCCTTCTCAGGGGCAGCAGCCCAACCTTGGTGCCTGTAGGCTCAGGGCAGGAAGGAATGACCTGTTTTGCTCCTGGTCCTTTAAGGGCTGGGCGCAGTGGCTCACGCCTATAATCCTAGCACTCTGGGGGGCTGAGGCGGGTGGATCACTTGAGCTCAGGAGTTCAAGACCAGCCTGAGCAAGAGCAAGACCCCACCTCTACTAAAAGTAGAAAAGCTAGCTGGGCATTGTGGTAGGCTCCTGTAGTTCTAGCTACCCAGGAGGCTGAGGCAAGAGGATTGCTTTAACCCAGAAGTTTGCTGTTGCTGTGAGCTATAGCGCCATGGCACTCTACCCAGAGCAACAGAGTGAGGCTTTGTCTCAAAAAATAAAAATAAAGAAAATAATAAACCAATGAAGTGGATTCTAATTATTCCCATTTTACAGAAGAGGAAACTGAAGTTTAGAAAGACTAAAGGACTTGCCCAAAGAAACACGGTGGTGGAGACAAGATTCCATTCACAGGGCTCCAAAGGCCATGCTGACTCTCAGTACAGTCACCAAGCTGCCTGGCCGCCCTAGGGGCTGGGTCCCCTGGGGCAGTGAGGTGTATTTCCTATCATGGAAATCTCCCTTCTCACGGAGCTCAGGCAGTGTCAACCACGTGGTTCTGCTTCCGAACAGTTCTGCGACAAAATTTCAGATATTCCTTATGGAAGCTTAACCTTGAATCCATTTCTCTGCCCCACTCAATAGTTCTGTGTATTATCTAATGTGAAAGTAAGGCTTTGAGACAATAGCATTTAGGAAAAAAAGAAAAAGCTTGCTTGTAAAGAAGCTCACGGGAGTCAGACTTCATAAAGACTCCGGTTTATCAAATACAACACAACAGGAACTTAAAGAGCAAAAAGCATGGGGCAAAGCTACTAAGGTTACTGAGTCTATTGTGAGTCCATTGATGTTGGAAAATAGCAATTTTCTCACATAGTATAACATCCATACATATCATGACAATTTTTTAGATATCAGCCTCACTAAAGTCAGGGATAGAGTTTGTTTTGTTACAGTGCTAGCTAACTGTGGGGGAACCTCATGATTTCGCTTGTTTTGAGGGACCGGAACTAGTTAGGAACTTATTTTCTTTTTTTCCTAGTTGGGAGATATGCTGAGTTCACTTGTTCTTAACGGTAACAGGAGCAAGGGGCGATTTTGTCTCTGCACTAATAAACGCCTACCCTGTTGAAACTACCCAGATACAGATTCTGGTGTTTGCAACGGGCTGAAAGAGGCCAAAGGATCTTTGAGTCTGGTTCCACATTTCATAGAGGAGCCGGAGGGGAGGCTCCCCAACCTCCCTGCTCCTCCTTTCCCAGTGTCCTGTCTCACCTAGGGCTGACCAGAAGTGTGTGTGTGGGAGAAGGAGAGAGAGAGAGAGAGAGAGAGAGAGAGGGGGAAAGTGTGAGGGAGATGGGGGGAGGGGAGGAGGTCTCCCATCCTAGGTGACCATGACCTTCACTCTGCCATGGTCATGGTATGATGAAGGCCCTGCTTGGCTCAGCTCCTCACAGGTAGGACCTTTTGAGCCTCAGGTTCAGTCCCAGCCCAGGCCCTAGGAACCCCTAACACCCAGGTAAGGGGGGCCAGGCAATTCTCAGGTCACCCCAAGGACACCATGGCAAGTGTTTCAGGTTGCTAGTCTGGTCCTGCCCTCATGCTCGAATATTACAAATGTTAGTGAGAGTAATGATTACTGTGTATCCACTGGGCTAACCACATCGTATATAATGTAACACTGATTTCTCTAACAACTAAGAGGCTGGTTTCATTTCCTTTTTGTGTAGGAGTAAACTGAGGAATAGAGTGGCCAAGTGGCTTGCCCGAGCTCCTGGATGAGTGTCGAGAGATCCAGGAATGGAGTGGAGTTCTGTCTGAGGCCTGAGTTTGCTCTCCTACCCGTGTGTGCACTGCCTGACCCCGTGAGCTCCGTTCACGTACCTGAGCTGCAGCTCTGTCCCTCCCTGGCCAATATGGTCCCACCTTGGGCTCCTAGAGGGATGGAGTGGGGAGGCACCTGAGGACCTGACCCCTGTTGATGTCAGTTGTCATGTTTTATGACCGTCTGTACTTCTGAACGTCCCCTGACCCGTGGGTGTCTGGAGGTAGGACCCAGGCTCTTTGCGTCCATTCTTCTCCTGAAGAGTAGAGTTGTCGGTGCAAATCCTGCCCCTGTCTGGGCTGAGTGAACTCTCAGCCCCTTCTCTGCTCTGATGCTCTGGTTCTAAGTGGCAGAGCCCCCTGGCTTAACCCCAGACAGGTTCCCCAGAAAGCTGGCAGGAATGAAGTCTTTGCACATTAGCACACACAAGAATGATACCTTCCCAGAAAGGAAAACATCTCTTGTTTTCTTCCAGTAAATCAAGGCTGGGAGGCGCATTTGTTTAATGGGTTCTGTCCACAGCTAATCCAATTTGGGCAGTGAACTGGGGATGGGGAAAATGCTGACCTGACACTTGGGGACTCAGAGTCAGGGACAAAGGCACCAATGAGCAGGAGAAGGGCCAGGAGAACCTATGTGTGGGTCAGGGTTTCCTGCCCCTTCTCTGTGTGACACACGCTCACCCATGCATGTGGTCACACACAGTGACACACACGTGTGTGCATTCTGTGTTTCTCTTCTGGCTCTTGATGTGAATTTCTATCTATGTGTCTCTCTGCTTCTCTGTCTGCCTATTAAAACCGCAGCTCACCAGGATCCAGACAGTAGACTCACCTACTATGGGAGACAAGTAAGGGACGTCTTGGGATGGGCATCATGCAAAGTGAGGTCCAAAGAGCATGGTAGGCAGAATAATGGGCCCCCAAAGGTGTCCACATCTTAATCCCTGAAACCTATGGAAATGTTATCTTACCTGGTATTGTGGTTTAAATATTCCCCCTAAAACTCATGTTGAAATTTAGTTGCCAATGTAATGATATTAGGAGGTGAGACCGTTTTAGAGGTGATTAGGTCATGAGGGCTCAGCCCTTCGGAATGGACTAAGGTTGTTATTCCAGGGGTGGATTGGCTAACCCATAGTGGGTTCTAGACAAAAAAGGTGCACTTAGACTGGTTTCCTCTCCTTCTTGCAGGGTCACTTCTGCCTTCCATCCTTCCACCACGAGGTGAGCTTGGCTAGATTCTGTCTTGTCCAATGGACTGCAAGCTCCAGGCGCTCTTGGACTTTCCAGCCTTCTGAATCATGAGTCAAATATTTCTCCCTTGTTTACAAATTACACAATCAAAAGAGACTTCTAGATATGATTAGAGATTGAGGAGGAGATAATTAAGCCCAGATCATGCAGGTGGACCCAATGCAATCACAGGGACACTTAGACAGACAGGAGGGGGCTCTGCGCCTGTGGCTCAACGGGCTAAGGCGCCAGCCACGTACACCTGAGCTGGTGGGTTCGAATCCAGCCTGGGACCACCAAACAACAATGACGGCTGCAATCAAAAAATGTCTGGGCGTTGAGGCGGGCGCCTGTAGTCCCAGCTACTTGGGAGGCAGAGGCAGGAGACTCGTTTGAGCCCAGGAGTTAGAGGTTGCTGTGAGCTGTGATGCCACGGCACTCTATCCAGGGTGACAGCTTGAAGCTCTGTCTCAAAAAAAAAAAAAAAAAAGAAAGACAGGAGGGTCAGAGTCACAGAGGAGATGTCAAGATGGAGGCAGAGGCTCGAGGGATGAGCTTTGAAGATGGAGGAAGGGGCCACAAGCAGAGCAATGCAGGCAGTTTCTATAAAGTGGATGAAGCAGGAAAGAAATTCTCCAAAGAACCCTAAGAAGGGTTGCAGCTCTACCAACACCTTGATTTTAGCCCATGAGATCTGTTTTGGATTTCTGACCTCCAGAACTTTAAGAGAATATACTTGTGTTGTTTTAGGCCACTAAGTCACAACAGCAGTCAAGAATTAATTCAAGGAAGGCTGAGACATGTGGAAGGTGGGTACCTGGGTTCTCCTGGCATGCTTAAGAGATGT
>CAUYRH010157650.1:0-25669 GCA_963574655.1 Perodicticus potto | reverse complement strand
GGCTACAACCAAAAAATGGCTGGGCGTTGTGGTGGGCGCCTGTAGTCCCAGCTACTTGGGAGGCAGAGGCAAGAGACTCGCTTGAGCCCAGGAATTGGAGGTTGCTGTGAGCTGTGATGCCACAGCACTCTATCCAGGGTGACAGCTTGAGGCTGTCTCAAAAAAAAAAAAAAAGTCAGGAAAGAAAAGTATCACATGTAACATCTTTTACTGGGAAATCACTATGGGCCA
This sequence comes from Perodicticus potto, assembly GCA_963574655.1. Lineage (NCBI taxonomy): Eukaryota > Metazoa > Chordata > Mammalia > Primates > Lorisidae > Perodicticus > Perodicticus potto. The sequence goes on along the minus strand of CAUYRH010157650.1, from coordinate 25,438 downwards.
GGAAATACGTTAAACACCCTACATACACTGTTTTAATTTTCCCAGCAAAAAAGTGAGATAGAAATTATAATCTCCATTTCACAAACGCTCAGAAAGACAAAGAGATCTGCCTATGTTTTCATCCCTAAAATTCACAATGAGGTCTATAAAGTAGCAAAGTTTCTGCCCTCCCCACTATCCCTCAGTCACAGCTACAGCCCAGATGTCATCACAGAGCTCGTATTTCTTTGCAGTTATACAAGTTAGACCTTAAGAGTTTCATTTTTATTACTTACCAATATGAAAAAGAAAGAATAAAAGGGAAAGAATCTCTTTTTCTATACATGTTCTTCACACATGTTCCACCTGTCCTCTATTGGAATGTCAACTTCCTCAAGTCTCCCCCACCATAAATAAATTCACAACAGAAACTATATAATGTATTTTAAATCAAAATATTTTCTCCTTTCAAAAATGAAAATGAAAGAGAAAGCTAACCCCTGCAAATCAAGGACGACCACAGTACGTGTACAAGCCCCTAGGATGATTAAAGCTGCAGAGTACTTGTATTGCATCATAGAAATCTGGTCTTACGCATAACTATGGGTTGGTAAGGGGTGCCTGTGTTCCCTCTGAAATTCACTGGACTCAAAGAGACTCACTCCCTATCATCTGCCAGAGGGTCCCTAAACATCAGTCTTACAACTTCACTTCATTTCTGATAAAGGCCCCAATGGGTTCTTCATTAAAAGAAGAAAAAATTCAAAGTTGATAGCCTGTATTCAGGGCTTTCCAATAATTTGAGCCCAACCAAACTTGTGATTATTTCCTAACAGAAGGTGGTTTCCATGAAAGGCAAAATCATGAAGAGGTTAAGAGCAAGGGTTCTAGAATCAGAAAGTCCAGGTTGAAATCCAAGCCCCAACCCTTATAAATTGTGGGATCTAATACGAATTACTTAACCCTCTATTTCTTCATCTGTGAAATGAGGGTAAAAACAACAAGTACTTCAGTGATTGTGTAGAGAATTAAAAATGTATGCAAAATGCTTCTAGACTAGTACTTGGTGCTGAGTAAATATTCAACATTAATCGCTGTTATTATTATAACTGAATAAAATATAAACAGTCAAAACCTATAGTTACTAAGAAACTTCTCTCTAAATAGTTTTTACATCTGCTAAGCTCCTTTCCTGGCACGTTTGCCCAGTCACCCCTGCCCCCATCCCACACATTCTTCCTAGCTCTCACCAGAGGGCACTTCTCCTTCAGGCCTTTTCGGACCATTCATAAGGTTACGTGAAAGCATCTGTAGGCACCCAGAGCACACCGCCTGTTTACTCCACCCTTTGAGCCTCCTCTCTTTACCTAACCCCCCAACCATAGCAGGGCAAGGACCCATGTCTTAACACAATTTGGGTGTATTCCGCCTAATATTGCAAAATGGTTTACAAAGAATCTGTACTTGCATAAGGGCTCAGAATATACATGCTTAACACATACAAATTGCTGCTATAATATAAATGTTCTCATCTTCTTTCCAGGAGCATTTGAAGTATTATTTCCAGAGTTAATACTTTCATCTCTTCTCATTCCACTCTCTCCTGGAGTGATATTCCCTCTCCCTTCCTAACACTCGGCTTCTCCACTGGATTTATTCCCTCCTTTATCCACTGGAGTCTTTCATTTCTGCACATCAGGGTCTCCAGAATCTTGAAAAGTTTAACCTGGCCCTTCTGCCCCCTGAATCCAACACTCCATGGTAGTGCTCCTAAAATGAACAGTCTACAGATGCTATTTCTGTTTTCTCATCTAGACTCATTTCTCATCTAGTCTCATTGAAGACTCCCTCTTTAATCTCCTTCATCTGTTTTTTAACCCCACTGGTGAGCTCAAGTCCAGGGAGCAAGTCTTCTTAGCCCTCTTTGGAATCTATCACTACATGTGACATCACACACTGACATTTTTCTTCCCTTAGTTGCCATGCACCTCCTGCTTGGTTTCCTCCTATCCATCCGACCAAGACACTGATGTATTTTGTCTGATTCCTATTTCACTGGTGCCATTCCTTCTATCTTCTGCCAGTTGCTACAGATGTCTAAGGTTCAGGACACTGCCTGGTGATCTAACACAGTTTTCTGTGAAGAACTGACTTACTCTCACACCTTCAACTCACTCTACAGAAAAGCCCAGCTGAGCTCTCAGTTCTAACCCCACTAGTGGGCTTCATTCAGGTTTTATCTCCAATGGACTAACGGCCATCTTTGCTTAAATAAACACCATCTCCTCATATTTAACATTCAAAGTCACATCACCTTGCCTGCAAAAGATGCTTTCCCTCCCTCCTAAATATCCTATAGCTATTAATAGAGCCATTTTCCTTTTTAATCAATTGAGAAAACTGGCATCCTCTCTGATTCCAAGGTCTCCCCCAGTACTGCCAGCCCACTGAGTAAGTCCCAGAAAAATTTCCTTTGTAATGAAGCTTCAATCTGTCCTATCTTTTCCACACTTACCACAAAAGCCACTGATCACTCACCCATGACATTCATTCCTTATTTAAACTTCCTATTTTCAACTTCCACTTTTGTCATATCAACCCTCTTATTCAAAACTACAACAGACTCCCATATCCACAGGCTTAGATAACCCTGAAGGAGGCCATTTATGGCCCTTTGAAAACTAGTTCTATCCCTTATCACTTCCCTGCGGAAACACTGCTCTCTGCTGATAGGCTGACATGGCCTAATTCATTCCTACATCCATGTGTGGTACACAGGCAGTTGGTAATGCTCAGTTAGGCGACCAGATATGTACTCTCCAAACTGCAAGACTTTTGAGAGTAAACCGGGGCACTGAAGATAATTATATGCTTTTTCTAAAATTTGCTTATTTTTTATTAAGTCATTTGTACATAGATCATACATACATTTATGCCTTTATGGGATTCGATGTGTTGATTATTTGTACAAATTGGAGTCCTTCCATGCTACTAATCAACATAGCCTTCCCCTCATTTACCCAAATACAGCATTAAGACAATTGTCTTCTACACCTGATAGATCCAACTTGTACTTGCAATATGCTCCACAGGTGCGGTCCCCCTACTAACCCTCCCTCTATTGACCCACCCCCATTCCTTCCCTTCCCTCCTTCATCCTAGCCTGTAGTTGTGTTTCATTTTTCATATGCAAGTGTGAGTGATTATAAATTGGTTTCACAGTAGTACTGAGTACATTGGATTTTTTTTTTCCATTCCTGATACACTTTACTAAGAAGAATATTTTCCAGCTCCATCCATGTAAACATAAAAGAGGTAAAGTCTCCATTTGATATATGCAAACATGTATTTATTGGCCATCGAACTGCTGAAAAACAAATTAGTTTTACCATATCAGATAACTTATAAGATTATACTGTTCAAAAATTATTTTCAAAAATAATCAAAAACTAAAAATATATTAAAGTAAAAAAATTTTAATGCTGATTATCTGAACATTTGAAAGTAACAAAGGAATATTAATGAAGCTGCATTCTCATAATATTTGTACATTTCAGTAATTTATTATACAATTAAAATTACCTTAATTTTTCTTAGTAGATATTTATATACTTTAATCAGTTTCTTACTCATATCTGGTTCTAAACTTTGTTATGAATATTTTTCTGATGAATATATTTTTTTCAATATGCTTTTATAGCATTTTCAATTTTTCATAAGATTGACTATTACCTACTTTAAAGTTATTCTTCACTGTTTTTTGTCATAGTCACTGTTCATGAGTTTAAAATTATTGACAGCTTTTACTGACTCTTTCCTGTAGGCAATAATAATTTTAATTGAGAAAATATTCTTTCTAAATGTGCTGCAGAACCTGGTAAGCTCATAGCAACTTCTGCTAAATGGAATTAATTCTTAAATTAAGCATTCTTAAGTCTAGTTTTGTTAATATTGAAATTTTATTCTCTTAAGTATCTTTTGGCTTCCATTTAGAGTATATTTCTTCAATAAATTTTTTTTTTTTTTTTTTTTTTTTTTTTTTTTTGCAGCTTTTGGCTGGGGCCGGGTTTGAACCCACCACCTCCAGTATATGGGGCCTTCAATAAATATTTTTAGAAGACAAAAGTCATCAAATAAGTTGTCTATTTATGATTCTTTATGTTTCCACAAATTTAGATGCTGCTAAGTTATAGACCTTCTCAATTACATTCTGTTTTAATAATTTCCACTAGCAAAAAGATTACAACTAGCTAAAGGCTCAGATAATCATCAGCATTTTTTAGGAATAAAATATTTCTTAATTAAGGTAAGTATACTTGTTTTTAGACATAATGCTATCACACACTTAATGGACTACAATATAAAATATAACTTTTATATGCACCAGGAAACCAAAAAGTTCATATGACTTGCTTATTATGATTTCATTTATTATGGTGGTCTGGCACTGAACTCCCAATATCTCTGAGGTAAGCCTATATATGTATACACTGCCAGTAATTTTTTATAAGGCAGAGGGGACTGACTACAGTAAAGGAAACATGCATGAATGTAGGAAAGGAGATAGAAAAAATGGTAAGAAGTAACATTTTCCTTTTTCAGCAGTATACATGCTAGTTTGATAGCTAAGCAATTTCTTTGTTTTTACTTTTTTGCATACAATTAGCAGGCAGGGGGAATAATAACTATCTAAGAATAGGAATAAGAATGTATATTTTAATTCTGAGCTTTTGTCTACAAAATCCTGCCTGGGAGATTTAGTTAGGTTTTCTTCCCACTTCATTCAGCTTCCAAAAACCCCAAAACCCCAGAAGCCTAAGGCTGAAATTTAGTAGTTTCAGAAGCCACTTGGGAAAATGAAACAATTAAGTGAATGATAGCTAGCAATCGCAAAAGCACAACTGTAAATGGTACATGTCTTCTGGTTCTCTAACGAATGTACTATTGACAACATACTGAGTTTTGCAGGCCAACCCTGACATAAGACCAAACACTCCTACTTTTTAATAGTTCTCACTTTTTAAATTTGAGCTCTCACCTTACAAGAGCTCTCTGTTTTTTATTTGAGCTCTCACCTTACAATGTGCTTAAATCTAAAAGATGACAAGAAATGGCCCATCTCTTTTTTTCCCCAACCCTTTTCAGATACAACTATTCTTATACCAATTTGACTTTAGAGAATCATTCAGATACACAAAAAGCCATTCAAATACCACTTACAGTTTGTCTACATTTTGATACTGAATCTAATTCTTTGGATATCTCCAAATAATTTGGATCATCTCTGAAAAAAATAAAGAATTTTTTAAATTCCATGTTTCTCTCTTGCCTTTATTGTGGGATTTAAAGACGACAACACAGCACATAGGAAATCTCCTTCCTCAGAGGCAGTTCAAACTGTATTCCCAAGTTAAAATAAGTCTGTGGGGTTCAAGTGTGCATCTTGTCGTAGTTCTGTACAACTGCAGCATCAAATGCCTGCATATTTTGGCATGGCTCACAGCCTGCCTGAATTGGATCCATATGACAAGCTGCAAAATATCCTCACATAACATCTGTTTATTCTGTGACTCTGCTTTAAGCAATTGCCATTTCTTTGTCTATCGAAGTAATTAATTCTAAATTATATAATGAGACCATCAAGCCTTGTCAAGTCTTCCCTCCTGACTTCCTTCACTTCATTCCTATCTTCCTCTTGCCCCTCCCACCAGACCAGACAAGCAGTACCGTCTCCTAACTCTGCCTACATCTATATCCCTGCAGCCAGGGCTGCCAAAACAATATTCCTAAATTACCTCCTAATGCACATTCCTTCATTCAAAACAAAGCCCCAAACAAATCAGCCCTTCAATGGCTCCCTATCCGCCAAATAAAAAGCCAAACAGTTTAGCCTCATATTTAAGACTTTATAACCTGGCCCTGGTCTAGCATTACCCCTTTAACTGCCCTACTTCTTTTCACTCTGAAAAAAAGGAGTCTCTTTAGCAGCCCCTGCCATCCCCCAACACACACACACCCCTCCCCGTTCTTCTGCTGTTTCCAAGGCTTTCTTTGCCCACACTATTCCCCTGCTTCAGACGCCCTCAACACTGCCCTTCCCGTGCCCAGTCAAGTGCTACTTGTTTTCAAAGCCACATCTTCTCGTCGTTGTCTACCAAAGGTGGAAATGCTTTCTTTGACCTCTTTATTACTAGCGCTTTACAAATAACGCGCTTAGTTTTTCTCTGACGCATCATTCCGTTAGCTAGTTTTGTCTGCATTCCTTTCACTGGGTTGTACCCAAGGGTAATAACGGAACATTCGGGTGACCTGCTGCTACTTCTCCATTCTTCGGCTCAGTGCTATGTGCACAACAATTAGTTTACATTTGACTGAATAAATGGTTAAAAATATTATTTACTTACCCATTCATCAAGTACTTGTGAAATACCTATATATGTGGCACTATTACAGGCACTAGGAAAATATAAATGAAAATTCATGGGACTTATTACATTCCAGTGGAATAGAAATTGAATTTTTTAAAAGTAAGCTATATATAATATTATAAGGCAAAAGGAGAAAAATAGAGCAAAGAAGGAAAATTAGGGGTATCATTTTAAATAGAATGATCAGGGAAGGCCTCTCTGAGAAAGTGACATTTGAACAAAGATGAGGTGAGATGAGGCAACAAGGTATGAGGATTATCTAGGAAAAAAAAACATTCTAGGCAAAGGAAGAGCAAAAGGAAGACTCCAAGGCAAGAAAGTGTCTATTTTATTCAGAGAAGAACAAAGAGACGCCGTGGAGGGAGGAAGGAGGAAAGCTGAGGGGAGCAGGAGAAGCTGCGACAGGAGCTAGGCCGGGGACAGCCTTGAGAGCCATGCGGTGGGGAGCAGAGGGGTGACATGTCTGATCTGAGTTTGAAAAGATTAATCTGGGTAATCTTTGAGAACAGGCGACTGGGGACAAGAAGAGAGGCAGGAAGACCAGCGTCCGTGTAACATAATTAGCTGGGTGAGAGGCAATGGGGATTTGGACCAGGAGGGTGGCAGGTGGCAAGTAGTAGTGTGACTCTGGATGCATGATGAAGGTAGATCCTTCTGCTAGGATTTGCTGGTGGGTTGGATGTGGGGTATAAGGGAAAGAGGAATCAAGGATGCCTCCAAAGTTGGATGTGGCTGCCACTTACAAAGGTGGGGATAAGCTTGGGGAGAACAGGTTTTAGGGAGAGAACATTTCAGATATGGGAAATGGTGTTTGAGTGAGGAATGGGGAGACTGAGTGAGCAGTCGGATACAGGTATCCAGAGTTCAGAGGAGAAGACAGGACTGAAAACAACAATTGGGGTGCTGTCATGTACAAAGCCAGGGGAACAGATGAGGGAGGAAGTGTACACAGAGACAGGGTCCAAGGACTGAATCCTTGGGCACCTCCAGGAGCCAGCAAGGGAGACTAGGAAGTGCCCGGGATAAAAACGATACGCTGAGAACAGACTGCACCCCTGAGAGAACAGTTATGTCTGTGAGATCCCAGCACTGATTTAACTGAGACTGAGGCAGGCGAAAGAAGGAAATTCATTTCTCCCACTCTCGTTGCAGCTGTGGTTAGGTGAACTCAGTCTACTAAGATAAGCAAGGAGATAATACAGCTTTCTGAAAAAGCAAAGTTTGAATAATGTGATATTGAGTTCTATTTTTTACCCCTCAAAACTATAGTGATAACCAAATTATAGCAAGGTTCCTTAATTATGGCATTATTGACAGATACTTTTTTGTTTGTTTTTTAAGACAGAATCTCACTCTGTCATCCTGGGTAGAGTGCTGTGGCATCATAGTTCATAGCAACCTCAAACTCTTGGGCTCAAGTGATCCTCTTGCCTCAGCCTCCAGAGCAGTTAGAACTAAAGGCGCCCACCACACCTAACTAGTTTTTCTATTTTTAGTAGGGACAGGGTCTCGCTCTTACTCAGGCTGATCTCAAACTCCTGATCTCAAGCAATCCTCCTACCTTGATCTTCCAGAATAATACGATTACAAGTGCGAGCCACTGTGTCCAGCCAGCACCTAATTTTAATAGCCTTATCTGAGTTCAGGACAGAGAAGAGAAAGAAATAACAAAATAAGACAGAAAATTTAAAGCAACAGAAAGAGAGCAAGAGAAAACCTACATGTCTACTTTTGGTGACAAGCAAGAAGTATATCAGGGACTAAGTTCTTAGCTCTCAAAGATAGGCTCACCTCTCCTCAGGTCAGAAAATGCATGCTCATTTAGTAAGATCAAATCCACAGAAGTATGCGAGCCCCAGGAGGGGGCGCTGGGGGTTGGAGGGATTTATGAAATGTCTAACCTGCATGGGATTAATCTTCACCGAGCGTTCGAAGCATTGCACACACTCTTGGAACTCCTTATTCCGAAGGTGAAGGAGGGCTTTAGAGCGCTGGGCACGGGCACTGCGGTACCGGGACAACTCCCAGGCCTTGTCATAGCAAGAGTGGTCTCCAAGAACGTCTCCAAGCAAACAGTATAAACTTGGTGTTTCTTTTTTCTCCAGCTCTTGCCTAAGGATCTCTTCTGCCTAGAAACAACAGAAATAATTAAATATTGCTTAATAGTGACTGATGGCTATTTTTTTAGCACACATACATCTTTTATTTCACACAATCCAAAATTTTATTTTGCAGGTTTGGAATTATTTCATGCATTTAGGCCACAGGCTGACTAAGAGAGGACCAATAGAAAATAAATAAAGGTGTATCTTAGAGATATCGCAGCTTTAGTTCAGACCACCACAGTCAAGAGAATATCGTAATAACGCCAGTCAAACACATTTTTTTCTCAGTCCGTATAAAACTTGTGTTTACCCTCTACTGTAGTCTCTAAAGTGTCCAAAGGCTTAGGTCTAAATACACAATGTATACAAATGAAAATATACTTCACTGTTAAAAAAAGGCTGACATGGAGACATGAGGTGATCACAGGCTGTTGGAAAAGTGGCACCAGAATTCCTGTTCAACACAGGGTTAACACAACCCTTTGATTTGCAAAAATAATGCAGTGCCTGCGAAACACAATAAAGCAAAGCACAACTAAAGCTGTGTGCCCCTATGGCACAAGCAAAAGAGAAGCACAGGCATAAAAGGTGAACACTGCTTCACCGGCCCCCTGGAATCCTCAAGGAAAGGCATCAGGGAGAGGCGTACTTCACAGTGTCAGGTGGACCCATATGGCACCCAAGCTCCCTGCTCCAGGTGTCACCATGTGACGGTTACTTAGAGCAGGACCTTTAATTCACCTCTACCCAACAACAATGAAAAGTATGTACTTCCTTTTAAAAACTGGTTTGGGTAGGGATCCTGTGATTGCTGAGAAATTTATAAAACAAGGAGGAGGGTACAATTTAATAGGCATTGCTAAAAATCTCTCTCTTTTTTTTTTTTTGAGACGAAGTCTCTCTGTTGCCTGGGTAGGGTTTCATGGCATCATAGCTTATAGCAAACTTAAACTCTTGGGCTTGACAATCCTCTTGCCTCAGCCTCCCAGGTAGCTGGGACTACAGGCGTGCACCACTATGCACAGTAGTTTTTCTATTTTTAGTAGAGATGGAGTCTTGCTCTTGCTCAGGCTGGTCTTGAACTCCTGAGCTCAAGCAATCCACCTGCCTCAGCCTCGCAGAGTGCTAGGATTACAGGCCTGAGCCACCGCATCTGGCCCTTAAATCTACCTCTTAACCAAACTACAGCTTACCTCACAGGTAAAACTTGCCAACACTAGACCTGACTCCAGATAGTTCATTCACCATGGAATTAAAAATCATCCTCGGGCGGCTCCTGTGGCTCAGTGGGTAGGGCACCGGCCCCATATACCAAGGGTGGTGGGTTTAGACCCGGCACTGACCAGCTAAAACAGCAGTGACAATTGCAACAAAAAATAGCCAGGCGTTGTGGCGGGTGCCTGTATTCCCAGCTACCCGGGAGGCTGAGGCAAGAGAATCGAGTAAGCCCAAGAGTTGGAAGTCGCTGTGAGCTGTGATGCCACTGCACTCTACTGAGGGAGATGAAGTGAGACTCTGTCTCAAAAAAATAAAATAAATAAAATAAATAAAAATCATCCTCAACGCAGCGCACAGACCTGGGTATTATGCTCATATGTCCACAAATTGAAGGCACTGCACCCCTCGAGTGAATTCTTTACTTGCTGTCACCCATGTCCCCCACCCTATTTCTGATAAATTTCAACAGAGAGCAAGAAGCACATAGCAGTTCTGCTCTGCATCCCCACCCTTCACGTAAACCGTAGTGGTGTCATCATCGCCAAAACGATGTGCAGATCCAGGAAAGCCATTCTGCGGCAGTTACGTGAGAATTTAAAGTCCCTAACATACATATACTGGCCATCTCAAAGTCCGCATATTTGATTGTCTTAAAGTTGGACATATCTAGAATTCTTGAGCAGTCTAATTTTTATGAAATCTTTTGAAAGAGGTCTGTACTCCTGATAAGTCTTTGGTTGCTGGCTCTTCTGTATTTCTCATACAGTACAGGTTATGTATGTGCTTTTAAGCCTAGTCTGAAAAAGGAGCCAGAATTTATAAAAGTTTCTAAGAGAAAATAATTCTACGTCCCAGATAACCAGAATAAACATAAAGCTTTAGAATAAATTGATGGAATTCCTCTATTCACACACGATACAGTTAGATATTAGTGTATCTAACCAAAACTCTCTAAGGTCACCTGTGAAGAGATCTATTCAACCAAAGTTATGTATAACACACCGTAGCCACAGCAGAACTTTTGCTAAAATGATCTTACAGTGTGATTAAAGGAATTTCTCTTGATGGCCTGGCCCTATTCGTATGACAGGCACACCATGTCAGAAACTCTGAAGGCTAGTTTATTTAATAAATTCCTTTCTACTTTGGTCATTTTCAGTGAATTCTGAGGTCTATAATGAAACAGTGACCATTACAGTAAGTGGATAGGCCACATACCCCTAGGGGAAAAGCTGATTTGTGATTAGTTTCTGATCAGTCTGGGTTTGACGACAGAGAGGCTGTAGTGATGAGCAGGGAGGAAACACTGGTAGTCCATGATATCCAGTGATGAAAGAATTGCTTAAATTATCAACTGTGGTGACTTAGACTAAAGTACCAACCAAACTCGAGGCTTGTATATTGAGTGATAGGACATTCTGAGAGAATACAACAAATGTGTGGTAAACTGCTATTCCCAAGTTCACTGGATAACTCAAAGAAAGAAAATGACACTCAGTGCTTCAAATCTTCAAGGTCAGAAACTGTGATTATTTAAAATTATTTCCCCTTGAAGGTGCCAAGCTGGTACAGTCAAATCAAATGTAGGTAGATACAGTTCTTGCAGGATTGCTGAATGACCGCCGGGGGGTGGATTCAGTTTCACTACTTCTATGTGAAAGTTAAGGCATTTCATTGGATTAATCAAATATGCTTTAGTCTTCTTTTTTACTTCCTCTGTGGTGTTTAGCTATACGTTATTTTACCATCCCTTAGTGATTGCTCTGGTGGGCTTGGGACTTTGGTAAAAGTGATGCAATGTGACTTTCAAAGCTGGGCCACAAAAAGCCACTCAGCTTCTGCTTCGTTCTTTTGTAACACTCACTTGGAGCCCTGACCGGCTAGTGAGTAACCTTACTGCCCTTGGGGTCGCCTCAGTGGGCAGAAGTCCAGGCCAATTCACATGGAAAAATCATAGAGAGGTCTTGTGATCAGGATCAGAGGAAAAAGTATCGTAATTTAAATCAGTCTAAATTTAGATACTCATCAGAAATTGTTAATTCACAGTGCTAACTCAAGCAGCTGGGGATGATTCCAAATTCTTTGCTCAACTGCTTGACTAAAACCTGGATTCAAATGTGGCCAAAACTAAACAAAGTTGAGATGCCAGAAATTCCTTGGTGTAATGTGGAGGAAAGAATCCAACAGCTTAGAACAAAAAGGCTGTTGTTAATTTATCAACCTGCTTCCTCACCCATAACAATGTCCCCCAAGAAAGCCCAGGGCAATATTCCCTCCACCTTGACTTGGAGAAATACACTGTATATGGGGGAACCAGTATTTTTGAAAAGGGTTGTAGTATATGTCCTATGTAAGCTTGGGAAAAACTTGGGAGGTCCTTCTGTTGAAATAGGCTTCCTGTTTTCAATGGGGATGATTAGTACCCAGCATGGTAGAGACTTGCTGATAGCACTGAACCTGGAAGCAAGATAAACACAGTTACTTGCAGTAGGCACCCAGAATGATAATTAGAGTGGTTGGACCAGCATGTATCGTAAGTGGTAACTCATCAATCATTCAGGAGCAAATTAGATGGGCAGCCAGTGAAGTTCAAACTCAATCTGTTTAACATAAAAAAACACACATACACACAAAAGCCCCCCAAACTGGGTTTGGAGACCAGATGCCTTGCCTGAGTCTCCAAACAAAGACTTCTCTCATTAATTCCTATACCAGAGTCACTTTACAGACTCAGAGGCTCTTAAATAAAAATAAAGAAGATGCCAATACCACTGAGGAAGGACCCTGCAATAACGTAAGAAGTAAATACCATAACTCTTCTTCCTTAGTCTTCTCTAAAAGTCAAGGTAACCATTTGCCACATAATTGCATCCTGGGGGAAAAAAAGAAAGACCTTATCTTTTTAGGGCTAGCTCTTGGTTAATCCTAATCCTTTGGGACCCAGAAACATCACATGATGAGTGAGTTGGTTTATAGTAGTCAGCCCATCCCCTAGTAGGCCTAGTAAATCTCTGAACCCACCCGGTGGTTACTTCCCTGGTTCCTGAACACACAGTGAATTAGACCTGTATATTGAGTAACTTATCCACTTAAACTGAGCAGAATACAAATGCATCCTGGAAAATGCCATGGAAAATCCTAAACTTAACATAGTGGTGGAATGGTACAGTGGTGGCTCTAATTATAGCTACTATTCCAGACATGATCTCTGCTGGAGCAAAGCATCACAGGGGAGGCAGTACTGATACAGCAAATGTGCTTGTCTCTGCCCAGTAACCAGCTAACATCAGATGCACTGGCCTTTCCCCAGCACAGGAACTACAGTTGTCCTTATCTTGCCTTAGAATTACAAGGACTTTATGATACAATTAATCTGCAGGGACCCTGATTGCCTCACCATCTTATGACCTTGTTAACACCATGCTAGTAAGATTCAAGAAAATAAAATAAAATAATTCCATGCCAATGTCAGCCAAAACCCAGCTGGAAACAATCAGGTACTTTACACTCTAATTTGTTATTAAGAAAATGTTCAATTTACAAAAATTCATTTGATACATTACCTCTAAGAACCTAACTACTGAGTAAAGCAAGGTTTGTAAATTAAATATTTAATTTTATATATAAGAATGACTCATTATCTAAACAAAGAAAGCTTTCAGAGTTTCCCCCATATCATAAACACTTCTTTATGTAACACAATATACAGAATACTCTGTACCTACTAGTAGGTTACTACCTTCCAAATAAGTAAATTCCCAGGTGAAGGTCTAAACCCCTACCTGGTCATGTGTACTAGACTATGCTACCTAGTCACCTTGCTTAAACTGGAAACCTAAAACCCCTTTTCTTTCTGATTTCATGTTAGAATTGCCCAGAGGAGAATGTATCGGGGATTTGAAAAGCAAAAGTGAAGCAACAGCCTATACTCTTGGGAAGCTGTCACGGTCAGTCTGATGGGGGAATTCTGCACACCCCAGCTTGTCCTTGTTCTATGTATCCAGCTTGTCTTTCCAGTTGCTGGCCCTGGGGACCAACAGCACTCCCAACCCCCATGGAAGTTTTGCTGTGGACTCTCAGGGCTGGAGCCATATAGACACAGCAGCTTTTCACAGACCTCTCCACAACTCCCCTCCAAGGTGTCATTTACTTGGCTTCCTGGATTCCCCTGTAAGTTTTGATTTATCAATTACTGCCAATGCTTTAAATGATTGATTCCGTGACCCCTTCATTTATGCAGCTCTTCCCAATTTGTATAAGTAATTGTAAACAGCATCCTCCCCAAAATACTCAAAGAAGCTCTGATTCTATAAATACAGCAAGCCTGAATGTGAATGATACAATCTTTTTTTCCATTTTACCTTTTAAACTTCTTACGTACCTTTCCATTTGACAGTGGTTTATAGGTTATTTTCTATCCTGTTCATTGTTAAATGCATTATCTTGCTTAATCTCTACTGTAATTCCAAAAGCATGTTAATACTCTTATTTTTGAGATAAGGAAATAAAAGCTTAGATTATTGTCAACTGGTCAAGCCCAACTCAAAAGATACTAAATTGAAAAGCAGGAGCCTGATTCCAAGTTTAATATTATTCCATAGATAGACATTAGCAAAAATGGGAGTGTGTAAGGACATCTGAAAACTCCCTCTACCATAAAAGCAACCAAAAAATTGGCCCTAAGTCTCAAAACTAACTTTTTCAGAACTCTGAAAATTTACCAAAGACTTACACTAATACAGAGAGTGTTTGTTTATTCAAGAGAAATGGTTAAATCTTGTAAAGAACAATAAGCTTTGGGGTAGTTTCACTTGCGCCATTCCTATCTCCTCTTCTCCACTTCTGTAGTAGCCTCAAAAACCAACAGCTTACAGTCAGGGTGAAAACCGGTGGCCTCGTACCCACCAAAGGGAGCAGAATAGGCTGGAACTCCTGTAAAGCTGGATTCCAAAACAACTGTCACTGTATGCGGAGTCTGGCAGTTCCCTGGAAGATCCCACTTGCAAGGCTATCTTTATTTAGCCTAATTCTGAGCTTGTCCGATGAAAAGCCTTTGTTTTTTCTGTGTGTAGGGGGCAGTTTGAGACACAGTCTCACTTTGTTGCCCTCAGGAGAATGCCATGGTGTCATAGCTCACAGCAACCTCAAACTCTTGGGCACAAGTGATTCTCTTGCCTCAGCCACCCCAGTTGCTGGGAATACAGGCACCCCCCACAATGCCTGCTATTTTTTAGAGACGAGGTCTCACTCTGGCTCAGGCTGGTCTTGAACCTGTGAACTCAGGCAATCGACCTGTCTCAGCCTCCCAAGTGCTGGGATTACAGACGTGAGCCACCGCAGCCAGCCTAAAGATTTCTTTTCTTTCTTTCTTCTTTTATTTTTTTTTTTTTTTGGTTTAGCAGGCCCGGGCCAGGTTCAAACCCAGCCAACCACGGTGCACAGCGCTGACACTCTAACCATTGAGCCACAGGCACCCCATCCAGCTATTTTTTAGAGACGAGGTCTCGCTCTTGCTCAGGCTGGTCTCCTAAACTCAGGCAATCCACCTGCCTTGGCCTCCCAGAGTGCTAGGATTATAGGTGAGAGCCACTGCGCCTGGCCAAAAGCCTCTGTTAAAAACAATTAAAGAGAAAAGAATAATTTCACAGCTGCCTGTGATGGTAAATAACAGTTGAAACAAACAATACGCTAACCAAGAAGCTTAAAAGGAAAAAAAAAAAAGGCGGCACCTGTGGCTCAAAGGAGTAGGGCACCGGCCCCATATGCTGGAGGTGGCAGGTTCAAACCCAGCCCTGGCCAAAAACTGCAAAAAATAGAAGGAAAAAAAGAGAAATGAGATGTGCATACGGGATTTGAAAAGCTCCAACACATTCCTGGGAATCTTGAAGGCCACGCGTGTGTAGGACCATGCACAGGCTCCCGGGGCTGTGGACATGCTCAGGGAAGAAGAGGCCTGAGAGGCCCTAAGTTTTCAGGCTGACCTTAAGGCTCTTCATAAGCAAGAAGTGAAGACTAACGCAAAATTACCAACTGCCTGGCTGAGTGCTGAAAGCACAGATTAACACAAACAAGAAGCACATTGGCAAAGACAGGGAGTTTTGTTAAATCCAGGCATTTGAGGAATTTTCTGTCTAATCACTAACTGACCATTCAGTTAACCAACCTGAAACATCAGTGACTAGACAGACAAATTATACAGACTTTACAGAATTAGTTCAGAAATGTCATTAAAGAAACAAAAATCAACAATCAGATTTCCAGAATTAACACATTACATTCTACAAATTTCAATTTTCAAGAGAAAATTACAAAACATGCAATCAACAGAAACCATCTCTGAAGACATCCAATATTGGACTTACTAAGACAAAGACTTAAAGTCAGCTATTTTAAATAATCCTACCATAAGTGCGAAGAATGTAACTTTAAAAATAGCAAAAAAGAAAACAAGAGAATTGAACTGGTACACTAGGAACTATCTATTTAACCAAAAAGAAGATAGTAATGAGCATATAAAGGAACAAAAGAAAGATGCCATATAGAAAACAAATAGCAAAATGACAGGCACAAATCCTACATTATCAGTAATTAAGTATAAAGGGATTAAATATTCCAACCAAAGGCAGAGAATGACAGAAAAGATAAAAAAAAAAAAATCTAACTAAATGCAGCCTACAAAAGACTAAGACACTTTAGATTCAAACATACACATAGGTTAAAAGTTTTTTAAAACGGGGAAACCATATGTCATGTAAACAATAATCAAAAGAGAGATGAAGTATCTACATTAAATCATAAAAAATATACTTTGAGACAAAAATTGTTACTAGAAGAAAGGCACATTTTTATGATTGTTTGAGGCTGAAGTAAGCTACACTCTACCCAAGCTATATAGCAAGCCTCTGCCAAGAAAAGAAAAGAAAAACTGCCTGCTTAATTAGTGTTTTGTAACCTTTCTAAAGACTAAATGTAGATAGTCCCCGATTTACAATGGTTTGGTGTACCATCTTTTCAATTTACAATTATGCAAAAGTTAATATACATCCAGGAGAAACTGTACATTAAAGTGCCCATATAATCATTCTGTTTTTCACTTTCATTACGGTATTCAACAAATTACACAAGATATTCAACACTTTATTATTGAACAGGCTTTGTGTTAGATGATTTTGCTCAAATATAAGCTAATGGAAGTGTTTCTGAGCACGTTAAAGTAGGCTAGGCTAAACTATGACATCCAGTAGGGTTAGGAGTATTAAACACAACGTTATTACAGGAGTATTACAACGTTTTCAAATCATGATAGGTTCATTGGGAAGTAGCCCAATAAGTTGAGGAGCATCTGTATACAAACGAAAGATTTAATTGTCTACAACTCAATCTTCACATTTTGGAAATGATAAAGTCGTGGGGATTTCATATCCTACATACTTCCTCCACCAACTTTCACCTTCCACAACTCTTGTCAACTCTTGTAAGAACAAGGAACATAGCAGGTAATATGTAACTTGCTACCCAACTCTATCAATTCTGCACATTTTACTCATTGGAAGATGAGTAGGTTTCTAGAGAAGGTAAGAAACTAGAGCAATGATCCTGCTTGGTCTGAACTGACCTCTTCTTTCCTCAAATTTCGATCCCACATTTTTGTGTTAGATAAGTTAATTCTTTCTCCTTGAGATCGTACACTTCTTTTTACTGCCAACAGAATTATCTTTCCCAAGGGCAGTGCTTAAAAGCAACATATTTCCTTCCTTCAACAAGTCACACTGCATTCCTCAGTCTTCTTCATTTTCTCCAAAATGTTCTATTTTCTCCTTCTTCCTCCACTTACTTCCTCAGTTTACCTAAGTTATTAGCAAATAAAGAATTACAAAAGATGTGCCCAGTGGACATAAGCAAAGCATGAGGGCACTATGCACAGCCTATGTAACATCACTTTTCTAGTATCAAAATGTAGGTGTGACCAGGAATTTCTAACTTCACAAAATACAAAAGCTTTGATCTTTCTGGTTATGGCCTGCTATTTCCCTAAGGTAAAATATACAGGATACGTAGGATAGGATATAAGACAATTTTCTTGTAGGATACAATTTTCTTGTGTTAGATGATTTTTTCTTGTATCCTAAACATCTATACATTCCCAAACACATAAAAGCATATTTAAATGGGAAATTGGATGCAATGAACCTATAATGCCTCCAAGAATTCCGCCAGACAAAACCCCAAGGACCATTCCCCAGCCACATACATACAACTCTAGGCTGTTTCAACAGTCTATTTTATTTTCTAATTTCACAGAATTATTATCATTAATACAGTTTTATGACTAGGACTATATATAAATAGTGAATCTCAATATATAATGAAGTCAGCCAAGACTCAAGCAGAACCTATAATTACACCTAGAGTGATACCCTAATCATTTTACTAGAGAAACCAGCACAGCTTAGAGCAAGGATCATACCCTCAAATGCCCTGAGATTCTCATCAGTTTTTGAGAATGAATGAGGCAGGCTAGTGAGGAAACATCCAAAGGAAGGAGCCTTACTCAGTGCCAGCCAGCTCGTTCACCAGCATAGGAATTTGGCCGGATGTTTCCACACCTGTCAATTATTTAGGAAATCTAGATGTTTAGATGAGATTTCCTGAAAATGCTTGCTTATTATTATTTTTTCCAAAATACTGTGTGAAAACAAAAGAAATAATCAACTGAGTAAAGAGACAACCTATAGAAGAATATATTCACAAAATATATATCTGACAAATGACTAACATACAGAATCTACAAAGAACTCAAACAAATCAGTGAGAAAAAAACAAATAACCACACTAAAGAGTGGGCAAAAGACATTAACAGACATTTTTCAAAAGCTATACAAATGGCCAAACAAATATATGAAAAAATGCAGGGAAATGCAAAATAAAACCGCAGTGAAAACACTAACTTACCCCTCTTAGAATGGCCATTATTAAAAAGTCAAAAACCAACAGATGCTGGCATGGATATAGTGAAAAGGAAACAACTACACAATGTTGATGGGAATATAAATTATTAGTAGTACAACTTCTATGGAAAACAGTATAGAGATTCCTCAAAGAACTAAAAGTAGACCTACCATTCAATGTATCTATAGGAAAAGAAATTGTTTTACCAAAAAGATATGTGCATTCATATGTTTACTGCAGCACAATTCACAACTGCAAAGATATGGAATCAACCTAAGTGCCCACTGACTGGTGAGTGGATAAAGAAAATGTGACACACACAAATACACATACACCATGGAATACTCCTCAGTCATAAAAAAAGATGAAATAATGTCTTTTGTAGCAACTTGGATGGAACTGGAGACCATTATCCTAAGTGAAGTGTCTCAGGAACAGAAAAACAAATACCACAGGTACTTACTTTTAACGACGAACTAAATGATAGGTCTATATGGTCATACAGAAAGGTATAATGGACATTTGAGACTCAGAAGTTAGGGAGAGATAAAAATTGCTTGTCAGGTACCATGTACACTATTTGGGTGACAAGTACACTAAAAGCCCTAAATTTACCACTGTACAAATTATCCATGTAACAAAAAACTACTTGTACCTCCTAAATCTACTAAAAATAAAATACATTTTAAAAAATCACTGTATAGGGTAAACAAAATGTGTCCTTGGACTACATTCCCCCATAAGCTGCTAGTTTGCAACTTCGGATCCAGAACATACAACTCCCACCCTACAGTGGGCATTGGTTGCTTTTTCCTGCTCTGCACCCCTTCCCTGATTGTCTAACAATGGACCTCCTCTTCCCTGAGAGGAACCCATCCATGTGTGGTTCCAGTGGGGCCTCCCAGAGAGGAGGGCACACTACTCCCCTTGAGTCTTCCATAGGACCTTCTTTTAGAGGTCCAGAGGTGATTGTATTTTTCCATGGAGATTACTTAGCTTGAGCTTTCCTGTGGCCATCATGTCCGCCTCATGGAGAAAGCTACAAAGTCCTGATGATACCATCTGAGCTCAATCTACTAGAATTTTCAGTTCCTTAAACCAATAAACGTCCTTTTTGCCTAAGCTAGTATGTATTAATTCTCTCACAACAGAAAGAGTTCTAACACAACCCTAGAAAACTCTGTTGCATGATCCATTCTATAGACTTCCAGCTACAAGAGGAAGACCTGTAAGGATACAGGTGCTCTTACTTAGTAAGATAATCCAACTGCCAGTCTACTCACTAAATGTATGACCATGACCAAGTTAAACTAATGGGTCAAAAGTTTTCTCTTCATTTGTAGCTTACCAACCTCAGAGAGGCTGAAGGAATTCGATGTGAAATAGGCCTAGCACTTCGTCAGGTACACAGTAACCCATAAATGAATGTTTGTCTTCTTCCTCAACTTCCTCCATGAGAAAACCAGAAGGGAAAGTAAGATGCTTGAGGTTGCACTACTGAGAAGAAGGAAAAGACCTAAAACAGCTTCTAGGAATGTTAAAATTTTCCATAAAAACTTCCACTGCTCAACTGTATACAGTTTCTCCAAAGACAGAAGAATTGCTGTTGCCAACTGTTAAGGAGGTGATTACATAACTGAATTAACAGGAACCAAGAAAGTGAGGTGAAAGAGAAAAAAACTAGTAATAGTAGACTATTACAGCTAAATTTCTCCACGAGGCTAATTTCAACCAAACATTGGTTTTTAGTGAGAGTATGGAGAGGCACAGGAGTCACCCTAGAAATCTCAGAAAAGAGTCTTTATATAAAAGATACAAACCGCTGCTTGTACAGCGGTGGACGGCTGCTTTAGAAAAGAACAGTGGAGACCGGCTTTTTAGCTGTAATTATGAGGGCCAAATAGAATTTGGAACTTGTACATACTTTTATCTTACCACTGTCATATCATACTCAAATATTGTGCTCATGTGTGTCTGTACTATCTGACTATCAGTGAGTAAGCTTTGTCTGACGCTCATCTTTGGGATACCATTACCCAGAACACAGTGAGTATCCTTTAAATGTCAGATGAATTCAACTGAAACTAATAGTATAGTCACAAGGCACTAATAGTGTTTTCTAATGGTCTTCTACACAGAAATATGAAAGATCCTGAACAAATGGAACATAACTTCGGCTGAATTCAATATCACTATATGATGAAATTAAGTAAGATGTAACAATTCATCTTAGTGAATAGAGAGATTTATAGAAGAAACAGAATTTCCTAAGCTCTTCTAACCAAGTGATTACACCTGGAAAGCAATCTTTTTTTTTTTTTTTTTAGACATATTCTCACTATGTCACCCTGGGTAGAGTGCAGTGGCATCACAGCTCACAGCAACTTCAAACTCCTGGGCTCAAGTGATTCTCTTGCCTCAGCCTCCCAAATAGCTGGGACTACAGGCACCCACCACAATGCCTGGCTAGTTCTGTTTTGTTTGGTTTTTGAGACAGAGCCTCAAGGCTGTCATCCTGGGTAGAGTGCTGTGGCGTCACATCTCACAGCAACCTCAAACTCTTGGGCTCAAGCGATTCTCCTGTCTTAGCCTCCCAAGTAACTGGGACTGCAGGTGCCTGCCACAACACCCGGCTATTTTTTGATTCTAGTTGTCATTGTTATTTGGCAGGCCCAGGCCAGGTTTGAACCAGCCAGCTCCGGTGTATGTGGCTGGCACCCCAGACACTGAGCTATAGGCGCCAAGCCAAAAGCAACCTTTCTTAATACTAAAACCAGCACTGATGGCCTGAAAGGAGGTTCTGAGTGTCTCCCCACCATGGTGGCACACATTCTGATCAAGCGGTGCAGTGCTGAGAGGTAACTGAGAACTTCAAATAGACAGAAGCAGAGAGGTTCATATTCTGAAAATAAGCCCCATGTAGCTCATTAACACTTATGATGACATATTTTTCTACAACTTGTCATATGGGAAATTTGAGATTTAAGGGAGGGAAGACCCAACCCTAAGCACCCCAGGATTCCAGGAAGCACTCTGCCAGGGACAAGGTCTTGAGTTTGAGGTAAAGAATTTGGGTGAAAGTTAAGCCGACTTTCTAATGAAAAGATAGATAAAACATTTTAGGGAAAGTATTCATATTTGAGTCAGAAGGAATTATGAAAAGAAACTGCCTTTTTTGACTATGATTTTTGCCTTGATTTTGTGAATTAGCAGAAGGAATTATTAATAAAATTCTAAGATGTGATGAGGTGTCTCTGACCTTGCATCAGGACAAAGGGAAGGGTAGAGGGTGGATAGCAACTATAGGAAGCCCTCCTGGCAAAAACTGAAGGGGGAAAAAATGAGCTCTAGACCCAGACATGGTACCAATATAAAGAGTGTATTGGGAAGCACCTGTTGTGACTCAGTGGGTAGGGTGCCGGCCCCATATACTTAGGGTGGCGGGTTCAAACCTGGCCCAGGCCAAACTGCAACAAAAAATAGCTGGATGTTGCGGCAGGCACCTGTAGTCCCAGCTACTCGGGAGGCTGAGGCAAGAGAATTGCTTAAGCTCAAGAGTTGGAGGTTGCTGTGAGCTGTGATGCCACAGCACTCTACTAAGGGCAACGTAGTGAGACTCTGTCTCTTTTAAAAAAAAAAAAAAAAAAAAAGAGCGCATTTAAGAACTACAGAAATGGCAGAATTAGGCTTAATGACTAGAGATTTGCTCTAAAGGGGTGGGAAATAGGCAGGTTAAGAATTCAAGGCCACACTATTAGCCAATCTGGCCACATGACAATAGCTTTAGGATTTTTTTTTAAATGTGTGTGTGGGGGTGTGTGTGTGTATGCACAGAACTCACACAACTTTGGACATAGTGTAATTCCAGTTTTCTCCCTGAAGCAGAGTGCAAAATGGATTCTGATTTGCACTGTTGTAGAGGCTTGTTCTCAAAGACAGGGAGACTGAAAGGTGGTCTACATTCCTGACACAGAGTGTAAGGATGACTGGGGCAGAGCGGAGAAAGCACCAAACCACCTTCTACTCTCACCCAGGACAGTCCTAGCTGAAAGCCAATTTACTCCAAGCCTAAATTCTTGCTCTATGAGCAGCAAATGAGAGGCGAAAAGTGCAAAACACTTCACCCCACCCCAGGTGGACACTCCCAGCCAGACTTCTGTGCGGTGCCTACTCTGATTCACTCTCTCAGGGAGCCAAATGTTCACTAATTGCTTTTTACATTTATGTATGTGACGAAACTGTGCTCTGGCTTGATTTCACAAAGGGTACTTGCCAACATAAATATTCCAAGTTCAAGATAAAACAGAATAGTTAAAAACAGGCCAAGTTATCCAATTAGTTGGTCATCTCCTATTGGTATTACTAAGTTATAGAATATTTTCAATTATTTTGCCTATTTTTCTCATTCAAGTGAGCACAAAAGGTTTTAACTTATAAAATCTAATATCCAATTTTTATGGGATTAACAATAATCATGATGGAAGGCAGGTGTAGGGAAAGCAGTAGAAGCTTTAAAGAAAAGAAAGGTCTAGCTCAAATTCTAAAATCTACCATTTACTAATGTTAATCAGGAAAGTGGCAGAACAATCCATTCTTGCAGGTTGCTATGAATAGTGTATTTCAATTATAAAATAATTATATAAAAAAAGTAGTAAGAGGCACCCAAAAACTTGCATTACATAATAATATGCTAACAGAGTCTTTAGCATTTAGTGAGCAAGAATCAAAATTCTTGAAGGTGTGTTCCTATTTTTATTCCTAAAGTTAAAAGGTTAAAATGGGAGGGGGAGAAATCTCATAATTTGTTTTCAGAGAGAGAATAGTACAGCGATAGGTGGAGAAGTATTTTCTGCCCCATGTGGAGCCATCTGTAAGGAGTGTCCAACTTGGAGAGTTGCTTCAATACAATAACTACTCAGTGAACACTCACTACACATTTATTCAGAAAACATTTCTGAAGACTTGCTATGTGCCAGGCCTGTACTAGTACCTGAAGAGACAGCTATATATAATGTAGACATAGGTCAGTTTGTTAAACAGCTTACACTTAGTAGGTCACATAAGCAAGCAAATGGGATATCGGAGAGGTATTGAGTGAGTACACAGGCAAACGGCACCACCAAATCTGGAAGGAAGGTGTCAGGGAGGAATCTCTGGAAAAAGCAACTGACCAGGAGAAAGCTGAAGAGTAAGTAGAGGTCAGCTAAAGGAGAGCAAGCATTCTAGACAGACTACTGCACATACAGATGTCCTGAGGGGAGGCGATGCTGCAAGTCAAGAAATTACCAATAGTTTAGTCCTGCTGGAAGGTCAGGTTCAATCTGAGGAGAGAATAGGGGGATGAAGCAGAGATAAAAGAGCAGTGTGAAATGCAGTTGGCAATGGAAGCAAGAGCCAGGTCGTAAAGTGATCTGTAAGCTGTCACTCTGAAGAGTGCAGGCTTAATCCTAGGAACAAGTGGAAGGGACTGAGGGGTAGGAATGACATAGTCAGATTTGTCTTCTGAAAGACCACTCTGGCTGCAGTGTGGGAAAAGAACTTCTGGAATATCTTTTAAATCAGGAATATCTGAAATATCTTTTAAATATCTTCTTAAATATTCATATAAAGAATCTTGATCCTAGAAGAAAAAGTCCCCCCAAAACCAAACCAACTGCTAGAAAAAAAAAAATCCCAGCTGCAAGTAAAAACATTTACTTGCAACTTACAGGAAACCTTTTATTTAAGAGTCCATGGTTACAATGATCTGCAAATGTAGCATAATAAGGGATATGACTAGTGGTCTCAGGGAAGCCTTGCTTCCTAGAAGCAGCAGAGGTCACAACTCTTATCTCCCCACCCCCTCACCCTCCACCCTCAGCTTCACCCCCTAAGCAGCTTGTGCCAGCCCAGTCTTTGTCTATCACTTAGGGACCGGATTTGTTCAACACAATAAGGATATGTCCATCAGCTAGGGGAAATTGTTATGAGTGGGCCAAAAAACTTAAAAAAATTAAATGCTAACAGATGAGAACCACTTCTGAACCCAAGGTCAAGCAAAATTAATGCCAATGGTCATTAAATAACTAGAATGTGTGCAGGTAGTTTCTGAGGATCTACAACAGTGGAGTATAAACATGAGCACAAGAACACAATAATTAGAATTAAACATTTCCCCGAATTTGCCTTTTAAAAATAAATTATGCCGTTAAGCATTAAAGGCAAGGATTAAAATGTCACAGACTTCCAGTTAAATCAAAATGTGGTGACAACTACTGGCACAAGACCAAATACTAGAAGAACCTCAGCTGTTTTAGAAATAAAACATTTGCTCCAACTTGCAACAAAACTTTTTAAGGTCTATAGATAAAATGAACTGCAAATACAGCCTAAGAAAAATAGATAAAGGAGATAATTTTTAAAACATAAAATGCTAAAATTAACCTTTAAAAATCAAGATTTTGGAGTGTGTTCAGCTATAACTCACAAAAAATTTAAGAGAAAATAAATGACTGTACATAATTAAAATATGCATATTTTCTAGACTTAGATATGCAGTAGTTTCGTTATGCATCATTCATCATTATTATAGACAATTCATATAAGATCATGTGCAAATTAAAAAACAATATCACGGCTCGGCGCCTGTGGCTCAACGGGCTAAGGCACCAGCCACATACACCTGAGCTGGCGGGTTCGAATCCAGCCCGGGCCCGCCAAACAACAATGACAGCTGCAACCAAAAAATGGCCAGGCGTTGTGGTGGGCGCCTGTAGTCCC
>CAUYRH010157646.1:0-10126 GCA_963574655.1 Perodicticus potto | reverse complement strand
GCCAAACAACAATGACGGCTGCAACCAAAAAATGGCCGGGGGTTGTGGCAGGTGCCTGTAGTCCCAGCTACTTGGGAGGCAGAGGCAGGAGACTCGCTTGAGCCCAGGAATTGGAGGTTGCTGTGAGCTGTGATGCTTGAGGCTCTGTCTCAAAAACAAAACAAAAAAAAAACAAAACAAAAAACCAAGAAAACAATAATCTGCATTTCATAGATGAAGAAACTGAGGCTCAGAGAAGTAACTTATTACTGTTTTCCACACTGGCAAGTGTTTGACTGAAGACTCACTCAATGTTAGCTTCAATATGTTCAAACTTCATAACCACACCTTCAAAATCCTTCAGAATTTTTCCCAATCTAAATTTCAGCCTTATCTCTAGTAATTCTAGTATTGCAGCCAAACTGATTGACTTCTTATCCACATATGCCTTTATTTTTACCCTTCTGGAATTCATCAGTTTTACTGCCTGCCATTCCCAACTCTCTCTCCATAAAACACCATTTTAAGAAACTTTTCTCAACCTATCATTGTTCAAGATTTGGTTCATTTTCAAGCATGTCTGTTGTTCATAGGTTTGAACCATTTTTGTACATTGAATTTTTATTTATTTTTACATGTTTATGATATCTTTTCAACTATCCTTTCAGATAGTTGTTTTAGTAGTAAATAGGGCCTTATTGTTTTAATATTCTTCACAGCACCTAATACAATAGATTTTCACATAAAGGAGCCTCAAATATTAGATTCAATTTGTGATTAAAATCTAGGACCAACATACCAGTGGTCACAAAGCACTTCATTATGTAGCTTGGTTGTTGTAACCAGGGTCAAAACTCCTCATCTGGATTCTTATTTACCAGCATGAATATTTGCAAAACTCTGAAGGAGAATGGAATCAGCTAAATGAGTCATACACCAAGTGCCATTAACTAAGACCATGAAATGGAAGAACTATTTCAGGCATTCCAAAGTCCAGCAGAAAAGGAAAAACTGGTTCTTGTTATATATACACTGCAGTTCAGAGGCATATACCAGGAATAGTTAAGATTTATTTACAGTTTACAAAACATCTTTAGACATTTTTGTACTGGGAGTGAGGCCAGGGAGAGACTGTCCAAGTATCAGATAAGAAAGCGCCAAGCTGAAGGTTAACCAGCTTGTTTAACATCTCAGAGCCTGGAAATGGAGGAGCCAGGACTCAAACCCAAACATGCGGACATGTTTAATGTGAATTTTCAGATTTTTACTATGTGCAAAACACAGTCTTACTTAGGCTTGGGGAGGTAGGAGAGACAAAAGGTTAAGGTGTATTTCTGGGGCTAGGAAGTTAAGGCACATAGATAGATAGGAGGTAGATCCACTTATTCTTGTACCAGGTAAGCCCTTAACTGTGTAGTAGTCTCTGGAGCTAGAAAGACACGTGAGATAAATTTTCTGCCCCCGGGCTTGTCAATTCTACCCCACCAGATACAGCAGGAAAGGGAGGAAGTGGCTTGAATGGAGACTTGAAAGGGGAATGAGCATTCTCTAGGCCAGTGGTTCTCAATTTGTGGGTTGCGACCCACAGGAACTGTATTAAAGGGCCGCGGCATTAGGAAGGTTGAGAACCACTGCTCTAGGCAAACAGGATAGGATGGAGAATGGAACCTGTCATTGAAGGAACAGCTTTAGAAAAGGCAGAGGGGTTCTGAGGAAATGCTTGCAAGGTAGAGATCAGCCTTTTGAAGCTGAGTGACATTTATCTTGTGATGTCATTCAGCTGATGACATTTATCTTGTGATGGAAGACACTGATGTGTTTTTGAATGAGAAAGTGACAGTATCGGATATGCATTTTTCGTACAAGTCAGAAAAAGTAAGTGCTATAATTAAAGGTACAAATAATGTCTAAGGAAACACAGAAAAAAGTCTTTGAAAAAAGTTTTCCTCCTGTATTTATTTTTAAATTTAAACATAGGTAATAGGTATATATTGAGAGAAACAGTGAAAGTCACTAAATTTGGCACCCACCCACCTGCCACCCCTGCCTTTCCTCAGCTCCATGAAACTACTATTTTTAGTTTCTTTTGGATCCTTTCACAGTTTCTTTGTATCTAGAAAATCATATAGAAAATATATTTTTAAAATTTATCCCCCCTTTTTATTAAAGAAAAGGCCATGCCACAGGTGGTGCCTCCCCTTTCTTTTCTCACTTCATAGGTCTTGGTGATCTTTCCATGTCTATCCTGAGGCTGCTTCCTCATACTTGTTCTTATGCCCCTTTTTATTTCATTACATGAATGTTCTTATTTAACTAGTTCCCTGCAGACAGCTATTTAACTTGATTTCATCTTTTCTAATTCCAAACTATGCTACATGGACTAGCTGGTACAGCAGCCATTGCACACGTGTGCAAGTCTGTCTGTGGCACTTGGAATTTCTGGGTCAAGTGTACACGTATATGCATTTGAAGTTTTGGTAGGTACCGCACAATTGTCCCCCTTGAGGGTTTCTTATTTCTAATATTTTTATTCTCCAGGGTAGGAGCCTTTTAGGGCAGGGACTCTGTCTTATTCATGACTTTATTCTCTTGGCCCTACCTAGAAGTACTTAAAATATTCTATTGAATTAATGGCCACATGAAGGCATAGTTGGAGAAGGAATGAAGCTCACGTCCCTTGAGAGGGAAGTAATTGTTAGTGAGATATAATTAGCTTTCTTCATTCCCTTCCAAAAAAAAAAAAAAGAAAAGAAAAAAATTGTCAAAGAGAACAAAGTAAAAACTCAGGCTGGAGTATTTGCCTGTACCCTGACAGCCAGGGACATTGTCACCATATGCTTTAGAAAAAACTGTTTATTACTAAACTTCAAGTATTAATTTCATCATCTCTTTTCAGATGGTGAAATTATTATTATATATATATATTTTTTTTTGGAGACGGAGTCTCACTATGTTGTCCTTGGTAGAGTACTGTGGCATCGCAGCTCACAACAACCTCACATGCTTGGGCTTAAGCGATTCTCTTGTCTTAACCTCCCAAGTACCTGGGACTACAGGTGCCCACCACAACGCTGGGCTATTTTTTTTTTTTTTTAGTTGGTGTTTGGCAGGGCTGGGTTGGGTTTGAACCCGCCAGCCCCGATGTATATGGCCAGTGCCCTAGCTGCTGAGCTACAGGCATCGAGCCAGATAGTGAAATTATGACTTGAAGTCTTATTGGTTATTTCAGAAGTCTTAGTTATAATTTAAAAATTCTGAAGTTTTATTTATAATTTTAAAAAATTCTGATGAAAACAGCAGTGTTGATTTTTTTTAAAAGAATATTTTATGGTCCATTAAAGTTATTATTTTGGTTTAAAGTTATTTTGAAAGCCCTTAATGTTTCTTTACATTTTGGTTGCTTTAAGATACAGCCTGAAAGCAGTGCCTCTGACAAAGCAATGGGAACCAACTTCCTTCGTTTGTACCTAGGAGAGACTGAGTCATGGTGAGTCGTAGTGACTGGATCAGGTCACGGTTAGTCAGGGGCAGCAGGTCTTGGAACAGATGAGTATTTCTTAACACACCTGCCAATTACAAAGATAATCAAGTGCAATTATGAATATTAAGACTATTCAAAGCTTTTCTGAACAATTTCTTATTTTCTCTCTTCTAAATTTACTCCAAATCTTATGTGGGCCTTATAACTTAATTTAAAACAATGTGCTGATACCAGAACACTTTCCTTTGACAGAATAGAGGACTTTAAAAGAATAAAAGCAAATTCAGTCTTTGCCAGGGTAGCTTTTCTCTTGTAGGAAGTGCCTGCTTCAACATGGAGTATTTGACACTATTCTTCTTTATCCATAATTAATACAGTGCATAATTTGTGCAACAGTAAATGGAAATCTGTAAGTCCTTCAATTCTGTCCCGACAAATGTTCTTGATTCTTTCTCTCCTCTGAATCTAGTTCAGAAGGTAGCTGGGACTTTCTAAGTATAGACACAGATACAACACTAACATTGCTCTTCAAAAGCTATTTATTTCTCAATAACCTATAAAATAATGAGGTGGAGCAGTCCTTATTAATTTCCATATCAGAATGGAGCTGACATCAACTCAACACAGACCTATTCATGTATTTTAAATTTACAAGGGCTGTCCAGAAAATATCCAGCCACACATGTCTCTATTTTTTAATATTACATGGCTAGATACTTTCTGGCTGGCCCTCGTATACTTAGGGGACAGTGGCATATTTTTTGTGGAAAAAGAAGTAGCTCCTATCCTGTATCACCAACAGCCTATTAGGTTCTAAGCCTCAGTGTCCTCAGCTGTTAACCGAGGACATGAAATTTTTGTTTAGATTTATTTTCTCAACAACCATGATAACCCATGCTTTGATAACACTCTTACCTGATATTTCTGGGAGTCTCCAAACAGTAGATTGGCACACAGATTCAAACATAGTTGTGAAATGAATCATTTGAAAAAGAAAATTATTGGGAAGAGAGAAGGGAAGAAATCACGAGATACAATGACAAAGCAATTGTACACATGACAGGTGTTCTTTTTACTTTTTTTTTTTGAAACATAGTCTGACTATTGCCCTGGGTGGAGTGCCTTGACATTAGCCTAGCTCACAGCAACCTCAAACTCCTGGGCTCAAGCAATCCTTTTGCTTCAGCCTCCTGAGTAGCTAGGACTATAAGTGTACCGCAACACCCAACTAAGTTTTCTATTTTTAGTAGAGAAGGAGGGGTCTTAACTCTTGCTCAGGCTGGTCTCTAACACCTGAGCTCAAGTGATCCTCCTGCCTCAGCCTCCCAGAGTACTAGGATTACATTCCTGATCCATCGTACTCAGCCAAGAAGGTTGATTCCTGAAGCCTTTCAGACTTTCCTTCTTTCCCAAACTGAAAATGAGATACCAGTTTCAGCCAAGTGCCTCTTTAGAAGGTAGATCTGTTAACCTCATCCCTTCCTTCTCCCGTCTTTCTCTCCCTTCCTCAACAGAACCTTTAGGCCAGAAAGGTCCTTGGCAAAAAAATATTGGCAGCAACTTTAAACCTCCTGATACGCTTTTTATTTTTTTTACCTTTTCATTTTCTAGTACTTACTATGTGGCTTTTAGATATGGCTTCCCTTGATTTCTCTCTAAATTCTTTTGTGAGTTAGGTAAACCATCTTGTTGATATGATGAGGATATTTTACATGGTGATGCATTTAAATTTGAATTCCTTAGCCTATTTAAAAGCTTGACTAAAAATTAAATAGGATTTATTCAAATGGTTTGTCTCAGAAGCACTCAGTCTGCCCTGTGTTCTTTAATTTTTCTCCCCCAATTTACACAATTTTCTATATTTGATTGACATTTTCCAGTCATCAAATTCCTAAATTTAATATGCTGAAGTGATTTAGGATTTGGAATTTTATTATAATTATTTGTAGCCAACAGAATTACTTATCATCTGAAAGATTCTAGCTGTTTCTAAGGCTAATGGAGGAATAGGGTCTAACTCAACTTGGGCAGTTCTACCTTAACTCTGGCTTCAGCTGGTCAGGGCCGTGAACACGTAGCCACAGGACCCTTCAGCCCTACAGGAGGAGTCTGCAAAGTCACCTTCAGAAGC
Source organism: Perodicticus potto (assembly GCA_963574655.1). Taxonomy (NCBI): domain Eukaryota; kingdom Metazoa; phylum Chordata; class Mammalia; order Primates; family Lorisidae; genus Perodicticus; species Perodicticus potto. The sequence continues at coordinate 4,535 of CAUYRH010157646.1, read as the reverse complement.
TTCTTTGGTTTGTTTGAGCCTTCTAATATCCTTCCCAGGAGGCTTTATTCGTAACACTTTCTGGCTTTTTCCAGAATAATCTGAAAAAGTTAAAGCACCTCAATCTGAAAGTTTTAAAGCACTGACTTTTATAAATAGGCTTTAAAACGGGCAAGTGTAGCTGATTTTAATCATAAAAATACTATTATAGATGTGGAGTAGTTGATAAGGTTTTTAAAAAATTGTGGTTTAAAGATAATTTCCACTTGCTGAGTGCTTATCTCATTTATTTCCTTCTATAACTCAGCAAATCAGGCATCGCCATCATATTTTACAAATGAGGATGCTGAGGCTCAGAGCCTTGGAGCCCCAGGTCACCTTGCTAGGGCAGAGGTCAAAGCCAGGATTTTCGAATCCTGGCTAGCCCCACCAGTCATGCCTCTGGATTATGGTTTCTTCTGGAGAGCAACATTGTTTCTTTTCTTTCCTTGTAAAGGGTAAGAAGAGCTGCACTTACCTTCTAGGGTCTCGCACTGGGCAAGGTTGATGTAGTCCTGCTGCGTCAGGAGGCTGGCTTTGCATCCTCGAACCAGGCCCTCCAGGTAGCCATGGTCCACGTTGAAGTATAGCTCTGCGCTCCCAAGCATTGGGGAAGTGCTTGCAGCCAATTTAAACTAGAACAGCTTTGTAGTCCTGTCAGCTTCTGCAGACTTGGGCTGGTCTGGGAAAAGGGTTAGTAGTTATCAGGTGGCCTACCAGCTGATAGAGTTTTTGTGACTAGTTTCCTCCGGTCTCAAGGACTTGCAACACAGAGTGCTCAGCCTTGTTTTTATAGCAACAGCGAATCAGTCAGATGATTCAAGTAAACCCAGGAAAAAAGCCACTGCTGGGAATAAGAGACACGAGAGCACCCTTGCTCGACTCTCACCCTCATGTCGGCTGCCTCTAGCCAGCTTCTCCATTGGTAGGCTTCAAACTGCCTGAATGTTTTGTAAACACTCCGACCTCCACCTGAGCTTTCAATTATAAATACTAGTTCTAAATTCCTGGAGGACTATTGTAAGAACACAGAGAGGATCTTTAACTTTTAATTAAGCGATTTAACTTATATGAATAAATTAAATGTGATCAAGCAATTTGAAAAATTATAAGAAGCTAATTCTACACAACACGGAATTCTGTAAAATGAATGATTAAAAATGGGTGGGGCAATGAGAAGTGGCACATTTGCACTGTGGGGCACGCCTGTAATCCCGGAGCTTTGAGAGGTTGGGGTGGGAGGATCTGTTGAGGCCAGGAGATCAGCCTACCAAACATAAGGAGCCCGGCTACAAAAACAAAAACAGAAACTTGAAATGTCTTAAACTTGCCAAAGGCTGGTGAGTGTTTCCTACCTAGTCTAGGGACACAGGTCAGAATATAATTCTGGAAGCAGATCCTCCATACAGTAATTCTATAATAATGTTACCTTTGCAAAATTATTTGTGAGGTACTCTTTATTTTCTTTTTCATTTGAATCTCATGATTACTCTGAGATGAGATTCTACAGAGATAGTATTATTACTCAAATCACAGATAAGGAGCCAGCTCAGAAGCTATGAGGTAGCTCAAAATGCACAGCTGACCATACAGTGAGTAAAATATTTAATGAAGCCAGGACTTGTTAAGTTTAATGCTAAAAAAAAAAAAAAAAAAGAGTGCTTGTTCTCCCATACACTGTACATGGCTCAAAAATTGTGTCAAGTATCCCAAATGCTATTTGCATATATAATGTTCCATATGAATTTTGTCTGATCCTTAATTGGAGTTAAAGTGCTGGAAATTCTTCAGTCTCTGTCTTGGTATTTCCAAACTGTTCAAAAGAAGCTAGATAAAATCTAATCCTAGTAAATTCTACTTTAATTGTTGAAAATCTCAGAGAATCAAACTTAGCTTTACACAGTGCTCAGACTTTGAAAGTATTCGATTAATATTCAAGGCTCTTAGTTCTATGATGTTATCATTACCTGCTTTTCCCCTGACAATCCCACCATACTTAGTCACCCTGAGAACGTTTTATGTAAATCATGGACATTTACTTATTACTTCTTTTTTTTTTTTTTTATTTGACACAGAGTCTCAAGTTGTCACCCTGGGTAGAGTGCTGTCATGTCATAGCTCACAGCAACCTCCAACTCTTGGGCTCAAGTGATCCTCTTGCCTCAGCTTTTCTATTTTTAGTGGTGATGGGGTTTTGATTTTTGATCAGGCTGGTCTTGAACTTGTGAGCTTAAGCAATTCACCTGCCTCGGCCTCCCAGAGTGCTAGGATTACAGGCATGAGCCACCATGCACAGCCTTACTTATTACTTTTGTAGGCCTAAAGATGGTTGCGTATCAGTAATTTTCTGTTGTTTAAACAAACACAAACTTATAGTTAAATAACATATAAGAACAAATTTATCTTTTCCTACTTATTTCACCATGTTTTACTATGATATATGCAGTTAAGGCTATGTCTATGATATCTGTAACATAGATACCCTGCCAAATGGCATGCTCTCATGAATCTCTTCTCAATTCCAAGTTTAATGACATCCTGATGTAACTTCTCCCATGAAAACTGGCAAATGCTACAAATCAGGGCTTGTTGTATTGTTTGGTTGATTGTCCAGTCTTAAAAAAGTGACAGAGAAAATGTAAACAAAGTAAGTTAAACTAAAAAGTATGCGATGTTTATAGCCATTACATCATGAATTGCTAAGTATTTGAAAAAAATGTTCTTTGGGGATTTAAAAACTAAACTGAATTATCTGATTCAGTAGAGAAACCACTCACCTTATGAAGAGCAAGTGAATCTCTGACATATGTCTTCATTGTTTTGCTTTTGTACTATTCACTAATGTAGATAAAAATATCAACCAACATTCATGGTGGAAATACACCAATTTTTCAATTGCAAGTATAGGTTGGCTACGGATAGGAGAACTGAGCAAAAGTCAATAAAATCATTCTGTAAAAATCAATTTGCTATGTGGAATTTATAATAAAGAGTATTACGTTATTTATAAATTGGATGATATTTACTCTTGATATAAGTAAAATTTATACTAATCATGCACACATTTTTGTTTTGAGAGTCAGTTGTTAAACTTGTGCACTGTAGCATCTTCCCGGTCTTGTCTAGCTCCTCCTGCGGTTTCACATGCTCAAAAAACAGTGGGATTTTGTTGGTGTGGGGAAAACAACTTTCCAGTTTGCCATATTTTATGTTTGTATGTAGAGACAAGTTTTAATGTATTTTTTAAATCTTAGACAAATCCTTTGTTCTCTGCTATTATGAAATTGATGGACAAGGCAGGCCGCATGTCTCTCTTCCTACATTGTCTTAACTTGGCAGAAGCAAAAATGTCTCAATCTTGCTAGAGGTACTTGTCAAAAATGGGATCAAGCGGGCTGGGCATGGTGGCTCACACATGTAATCCCAGCACTCTGGGAGGCTGGGGCAGGTGGATTGCTTGAACTCAGGAGTTTGAGACCAGCCTGAGCAAGAGTGCTGCTGGGCACTATAGCCAGGCATCGCGGCAGGTATGATGCCATAGCACTCTTTCAAGGGTGAAAGTGAGACTCTATCTCAAAAAAGAAAAAAAAAAAAGTGGGATAAAGTTTGTGAGAGAGAGGGGAGGAAAGAATACTGTGAGATCTGGAGCTCCTTTATAACTGGCCCGTGTGGTGGAAAGAGAAACAAACTGTCATCTCAGTATTTAAACTACTAATGATGTTTAGGAGAGTGACTACTAATGATGTTTAGGAGTGGAGGGTGACGGGCAAGGGTTCAAGTTATTTACTCTGACTACCAGCAATTTCATATGTAAAACGGTAAGGATAACGCTTACCTCTTAGGTTGTAGTAAAGATTAGATAAGATAATGTCTTTGAAATGCTTAGAGCATATGGGCACCATGTGCTAAGTACTTAATAAAAGGAAGTTACTGTTTCCACATTTTTAGTTACCTCCTGTCAACAGTGGTCTGAAAATATTAAGTGAAAAATTCCAGAAATAAGGAATATAGAAGTTTCGAATTGTATGCCATTCTGAGTAGGTTGAGATTTCCTTGCAGTCTTTTTCCTTCCTACCCAGGATGTGACTCCTCCCTTTGTTCTACAGATCCGAGTTGTAGATGTTCCCTGCCTGTTAGTCACCAGGATCAGATCAGCTGACATGGCATTGCAGTGCTTGGTTTCAAATAACCTTTATTTTACTTACAATGGCCCCCCAAAGTGCAAGAGTAATTTAATTTATAAATTAAACTTTATCATAGGTGTGTATGTATAGAAAAAAACGTAGTATATATAGGGTTTGGTTTTATCCACAGTTTCAGGCATCTGTTGCAGGAAGACAAGGCCCCATGGAGAGAAAGAGCACCCAAACACCATGTTTATAAGAGGAAGGGCTTTATTCACCAGCTGGGAGCTTACAGCATAGAAGAATTCCAAGTGGCCGCTCTCCCCGTCTGCCTTGGTCTTTCCCTTAAAATCCTGGAAATGGGAAAGGATTAAGGCTAGAGGAGTCGCTTGC
>CAUYRH010157644.1:0-13339 GCA_963574655.1 Perodicticus potto | reverse complement strand
AGCATGCATAAATTTGGAGAAAGATGTGACTTAATTCAGGAAGGTGGAAGAATAACTGACCCCACTATTGACAAGCGCATGGATTTTCATTTTAATGCTCTCTTGGATGTTGTCTCTGAGTGGAGGAAGGATAAGACTCAGCTCCAAGATGTTCCTTTAGGAGGTATGGGGAGAATGGTGTTCTGATTGTTCCATCTCCGTTTCATTCTAACCTGACCTTCATCAGCCATAGGATCATGTATTCACCAGGGTGGATGTCTGCTGCAGGCATAGTCTGTGAACATTAACATTCCCTTTGGACTGATGAATTCTCCAGACTATTCCTTAAGGGGAGGGAACTGCCTCAGGTGACGTAGGTGCTTGCGTTGCACGTGCACACAGACAGACCTTACTTTACACAGTAGTTTGGCAAAATTATCTAAGTGTTTAATTTTAAATCTCCCAGAGAAGCTCCCCTTTAAGGAAACATGTGCTAAGCACCGTGTAAGTCATCACATGTCTTTTCTAGATAAGGGTTTATACATGGTCAGGATTTCTTCTCTTTTTGTTGGATGGTTGGTTAAGGTTTTTTCAGTATATTTTAAGAATGCAAGAACTTAGACAGCTTTAATTCAGAATCTTTGGCTTTGGTACTTGAATGCACACTGTAAACCACAGTTATTTAGAAAACTTGATTGCCAATGACTCTTTATTGGTGTCAGCTGAAATTTTGCTGTTATTGCTTTTTAAATTAATAGTTATATAACCTACAGTTTTGCGACCTGGATATATTCATTTATAGTTCATGGAGGCATGTTAGAGTTTCTTGAAGTGTGAACATTTGAGCTTAATTTGCAAGATGTTAATTTGCTTCAACTGTATTTTTTTTGCAAGTGTTCTCAATTCTTGACTGATACACATTTCATCTCTTTGGGGTAAACCTCTCAGTAGCAGGGACTGTCTTTCTCCTTCCCTCCCCCTCATCTGCCTTCAGCCATCCTCTAAGAGACTTACCCACACTGTCATCACTGTCATTTAAGCTGACTGACATACCATAACATTTTCAGAAATATACTCTGGTCACCAGGAATCATTTAATCAAAGTTCGTAGTCTCTAGACCAGTTGATGGGTTGTTTAAATTTTTTGGAGTTGAGAGCAGTTTCTACACTGACTCGCAGGATGTGAATTTGGTTAGTGTTTTGCACCTGGGTGATAGTTGCTGGCAGGGGTTTTCTTTACATTTCTCTCAGTCATCAAATAAAAAAATTTAATGATATATCTTGCTTTGGCCTTATATTAAAGTGAAAAGGGATGCTCAGCAGTACTTACTGTGTAGTTATTTCATCATACTAGCATTTCACTAAAAAGCTTTAATAATAAGTACACCGGTCTCTGTGTAAGGTTACAGTTACATTCTGCCTGTTAGTATCTCTTCTGTCTAAGATCTCATTAACACGAAGTTGGGGAAACCCAAATACAAATACTAAGAGACTAGGTTTCATTTCACAAAGTCCAGGTGCTAAAGCTTTTAAAGATTATTTGCATAAAAATCACAGTAAGGGCTGTTTATACTTAATTTTATATATGATTCTAGCAATATTGGTTTTTCTCCCTCTATAAAACCAATAGGAAAGTAGAAATTGCCTATCAAGAAGCAGGAATAGGTACAAAAGATACTGAAAGGGCCACAGCTCAATCTAGGAGCAAATGTGGCATACATCCAGAAGTCCTTTGGACATCCACATGTTATAATCTAGTGTAAGAATTGAAAATATTATTGAGGCCCCCGAGCTGTGAAAAAAAGTTAACTGATACTCAGTTCTATCTCTAGTCATCAGGCAAGTGCATGATACTTTTGGAAACTTGGAGTCTGTGATGTATGTGTTGGATGGTCATCATCGCTGGAAAAGTTATAAAGAAGTAACCTGTGTAAGGATGCTTCCAATTAGTCAGACACGAGGCTGGAATCATCTCCCATTTCCCAGAGGCCCCCCCACCCCAAAAGGATCTAAGACAACAATGGGAATGATATCACAGGGCTGTGTCTGTGTAGTTAACACGTTCACTTGAATGGGAGAGAGACATGCCGGGGTTGATGGCAGGGAGAGAGTTTGGAGGCTTGCAGCAGCCGGGTGATGCTGGCCTGTGAAGAATGGATGGGATTGAGTAGGGGGAGAGCATTCTTATGACGAAGCTAGAGTAGTAGACCTTGCAGGGTTGGAATTTCGCAGGAAAAGATTCAGCAGTAGTGACACAGAGCCTTTAAGCTGGTAGGTTGTAGCTACTTTGGTAGCTCTGCCTGGCTATAGCTTGGGAAATTTACATAGGCAGTAGGGAACCAGTAATTGAAGATACTGAGACAGAGGGCTGACATGATAAAATCCATAAGAGGATGGTCTGTTTGGGAGAAACCGTAGCCAATAGTTAGTCTGCCTATAGGTCTCTTAGTTGAGGTGAGATGTAAGAATTGACTTTACGGTGATGGCAGTGGGACTAGAAAGGGAATGGTAATCCTCTGTATGTACATGTGTGTGTGGGGCTACTTTTTCTATATCTTGAGAAAAGAGGAAATGGTTTTCAACCAAGAAACAAGACATTTCTGCAGATATGGAACCTGTATAGCTTTCTTTCTGGTTAGGATGAGCTTTTGCTTCCGACAAGTTGTCAACCTGATCGAGATCTTTTCCCCCCCGAGTTTACTTGGGAAGAGACTTCAGAAGTTTTGGGTTTTGCTGGGTGAAGAAGATCGAAAGCAAAGGGTAAGGGATTAGGGAATCCTGTTAATGCCATGTTTCTGTTTTGGTCCCTTCTCACTGCAGAGAAGATAGAAGAGATCTACAAAGCCTTCATCAAGGAGTCTGGCATCCAGTTCAGCGAGCTTGAGGGGCAGGTGCTCCAGTTCCATCTCAGCAACCTGGAGTACGCCTTCGGCAGCAACCTCCACCAGGTGCGAGTGGTTTCCTGAAACGTGTTCTTGGAAGTGCTTATTCCTGTGTAGGCCTGTGGGTGTGTTCTATGCATATAAATATTGAACTTGGTTTGGTTTGAATGAACAAGGTAAGAATAGTTTTGCTGCTTTAAAGTTTGAAAACCATGATTTCTGGGCCATGTGCAGTGGCTCACGCCTGGAATCCAAGTACTCAGGAGGCCGAGGTGGGTAGATGGCTTGAGCTCACGAGTTCAAGACCAGCCTGAGCAAGAGTGAGAGTCCCCATCTCTAAAAAATAGCTGGACGTTGTGGGTGCCTGTGGTCTCAGCTGCTCAGGAGGCTGAGGCATGAGAATCATTTAAGCCCAAGAGTTTGAGGTTGCTGTGAACTGTAATGCCACAGCACTCTACCTAGGGCAACAAAGTGAGATTCTCAAGAAAACAAACAAAAAAACCCATTACTTCTGAGTATATATCCAAAGTGTTTTCTTTTTTAAATTTTTAACTTTTTTTTTTTTTTAAGGAAATCTTTAAATACTACCTGTGAAACTGCTCAATATGTAAAACCAAAGAAATGGGGCAGTTGGGCTGAGTCAGAGCAGGGCTCTTCTGCTGCCCTGCTTTCCTTGCCGTGTGCAGAGGCCCTTGAGTCTTGTCTGTGGAACCATAGAGTCTAAAAACATTGCTCTCAAGAAGCCAAAATATAATATCCTTGCAGTTCTGGTTTATGTTGTTAAAATAAAATTAAGCTTGAGCCTAACTCATTTAACTAAGTGTGAACTTAGTACCCCAATATTCTGTGTTTTGAATGGAAACTTGATGTATAATTTAATTTGCACCCTTGGAGGCCTCTCCATTTCCATTCAATTCTATGTTGAAGACAAATAGTTGGCATATTTATATATGGGGTTAATTGAACAGTTTTACCCTCATAGAATCTTCTTTGGAGGAGTTATCAATATATAAAATTAACTTTTATATTTATCAGGGAATGGGTACATAGGCTCAAGTCGTTTACACCTTTTGTTCTGAAATAAACTTTCCTGTGTGTTATCAGGAGCCATCCTCCTGACAGTGGTGCCCACCGGGGCTAGTCTGTTCATCTCCACCTCCCTGACGTCCCTTGTGGTTGGTAGCCCCGCCCTCCTTGCTTTGGGTGTCTATTCCCACCTGGAGCTCCTCTTATTGGCAAAAGCTCAGGGGTATACACTTCTCTGTTCCCAACCTCTCTTGTTTTCCAGGTGTCTGCTCGTTCCTGGGACCACAATGAATTCTTTGCTCAGTTTGCTGGCGACCACACTCTCCTAACTCCTGGGTACTCTGCAATAATCGAAAAATTGGCTGAAGGGCTAGATATTCGACTCAAATCTCCAGTGAGTATTGACAGTAGTGGCAGGCTGTGGCTTTGCCTTGTTTGGGGATGGTTGTGAGGTTTTGGGCATATGGATTACTCAGGAGGCCAAGGCTCGCTTTGCTGTTTAATCAGTGTCATCAAGTCTTTCTGTGTGCAGTGATAAGCCTGTGTGCACTACACATGTCAGTTAGGTAACTGCTGTTTGGAAACAATAGTGGCCCAGACACACTTTCATTAATAATGAGGTATTCAAATTGCTCGTGTCCCTAACCAATGTAGTTATTTTCACTGTTAAGTTTTCTCTTCAAATCTTTGTCCCAGTGCATTTGTATTATACCTGGTTGTAGTCATGGAAGTAATCATATTACGTGTATATATACATATGTTTCATTTTATGCCATATTATAAATATTTTCCATGTTCTGACATTTTGATTCCCTGAGTTCAGCTGTAACTCTCTATGCCAGGAAATGATTCCCCATAGCCTTGGAGATGTAAACTCAACATAATATGAGAAGTGAAAAGAATCATGGGTCACATGGTTCCATTGCTCAGTTTTTCATGATCTTTTTTTTTTTTTTTTTTATGAGTAGGTACAGTGTATTGATTATTCTGGAGATGAAGTACAAGTTACCATTATGGATGGCACTGGGTTTTCTGCACAAAAGGTAAGTGCTAGGATTCCACTAGCTTCAGAGTCCCCTGCTGCAGGGGCCTAGAAAGAAGGAAAAATAGTCTTTCGCCTTGTTGGATTTCTGATGGAGTTATGTGTCTCCACTTAATTGTGTGTAGATATGCAAAGGTAATTAAATCAATACAACACTGTCCAGATTCATGACAGATGCAGTTCTGAAAATTGTTCCTCAAAGTAATGTTCAATAGTTTTGTGGAACATTAGTCCTGAGAATTGAACAAGAAAAGAATTCTTTGGCCAAATAAGTTTGAGAAGTATTGTATACTACACTCTACTTGTAGGATTAAGTAGGAGTCATATAGGGTAAAGTGAGAATACACATATAAAAGGCTTTTAAAAGTCTTACATTAAAGAGATCTATTTTCTTTAATTCTGTACTCTACATTTTTTTTTGGATCATAGAATCCTTTTTCAGATCAAGAAAGTTCTGTTTTTATCTTTAAAAATGTCAGTAGTACTTTTTTTATAATTTAAATTTTTTTTTTTTGCCGTTTTTGGCTGGGGCTGGGTTTGAACCCGCTACCTCCGGCATATGGAGCCGGCGCCTTATTCCTTTGAGCCACAGGCGCCGCCCTTCATTTAAATTTTTTGTAAATAGCTTTAGTAGGTAAACAGGACAAGAGGCACTCTTCAGTTGTCTCAAACCTGTTTCATAGTCCTTGATGTTCATATGGAAATAAAGGATTGTAAGTCATGTGGGAAAGACAGTCTAAATCCAGAATGGGTGGAGGTGGGAGGTATCCTAGTCTTATTCCTACTATTAACTAGCCAGGAGACTTTGGACAGTCATGTCCAAATCATCTGGGAGGTGCTTACAAAGAAAAGTTGCAAAGGTCATGTTTTTGAAGCCTCCCAGGTGATTCCACTGTGCAGTCCTGGGTGAGAACCTTGGCTACAGTGTCTTTGTGAGCCCCCATTATCTAAGGTTCTTTCTAGTGGTAACCATTTTTAAAAAATACTACTTTTTAAAATTACAAATCAGTGGATAGTTCAGCCTCTGTTGTCTGTAACTCTGCTTCATGGTGTCCAGGACATCAGTCTCATTATACTTCCCCTGCCTAGTCCCACCAGCACACGTGCCCTTCTGCATGTGTATTCCAGCCTTTCAGAGATTTCAAGGCACGGCTTTAGGCACGTGCTTTCAAGGCTGTGCTTCAAAATGTTTAAAGCAAGTATTTTTATTTTTATATAGCTAGCACACATCGCAGTTTGTATTGGAAGTTTCCCTAAACATTGAAGTGAAAGATTTCCAACCCAACACGATAGACTGACAATCTTTTGACAAACTGTAACTCAGTCTAGGCTGCTTCCACTGAGATGTAGCTTTTAGTTTCATACTAGCATGTGTTTATATCGTTTGTCTGTTTATCCAAGTTCTTGGAGCTTTTTTTTTTTTTTTGCCTTGAGACAGTCTCACTCTGTGCCCTGGATAGTATGCTGTCGCATTATAGCTCACAGCAACCTCAAACTCTTGTTCTCAAGTGATCCTTCTGCCTCACTCTCCCGAGTAGCTTGGATTACAGGTGCCCACTGCCACATGTGGCTAGTTTTTCTACTATTAGTAGTGATGGGGTCTCACTTTTGCTCAGGTTGGTCTTGAACTCCTGAGCTCAAGCAATCTGCCCACCTTTGCCTCCCAGAGTGCTAGGATTACAGTCATGAGCCACTGTGCCCGGCCCAAGTTCTTGTGCTTTTGAAAGCTTTTTTGTCATTAAGAAAACATCTAGATTTTATTTATTTTCTTGCACTTATATGTAATCTAACTTGGGCAATTTTTTAAATATTTCTTTGTTGCACAGTGGCTATCATCTTAAACAGGTCATAAACTTCTTGAGGATAGAGAACATATTTTATACTTTATAAAGTTTTCATGTGCCAGAGACTGGGTGCAGGGGCCCATGCCTGTAATCCCAGCACTTTGGGAGGCCAAGGTGAGAGGATCGCTTGAGGCCAAGAGTTTGAGACCAGCTTGGGCAACATAGCAAGACCTCATCTCTATAAAGAATAAAAATTAACTGGGCACCTGTAGTGCGGGTCACTGGGGAGGCTAAGGCAAGAGGAGGATTGTTTGAGCCCAGTAGTTGGAGGTTACAAATGATCATGCTACTGTAAATCAGCTTGGTGGACAGAGTGGGACCCTGTCTTTATATTTAAAAAACAAAAAAAAAAGCTTTCATGTATCGGCTTTGTGTAAGTCAATATACAAAATCTTTGAGGGCTAGAGCAGATGTGCTTGGTCTTCACCTCTATCCCATTCTCTTTATAGTGTGTCATCGTGTACTGCAGATGTGGGAAAGGAAACACACATATTCTTCCCAGACTCCTTTGAAGCTGAGGTTCTAAATGCAAATTAGGCTCAGCTGGTCTAATGCACCTGCATGCGATTTGGAAGGTGTAGGATAGTTTTTGCTTTACTCCTGTTGACTCTGCTAACAAGCACAGCAGTTGAAGTGTTTGGTTTTTCTGCAGCAGGGATGGAAGAGGTCCCAGGGTTCAGTACTACAAGGGAGTAAAGGGGCAGGGTATCTGTCTGTGGTAATAATTCAGGAGCTGGCAGCAGCAATAATGGCTTTCTGAGTGCTGAAGTGGTCTGGAGCCAGAAGTTTTCTGATTTTTATGGTGAGACATCAGCTCTCTTTGGCCTGGTTTTGTGATGTGGTTTTGAGAGTCATTCTTGAAAGCTGCACTTTGCATGTGTTTCTTCAGCCCTTTTAAATGATTTTTTAGACCCACTCAAGACTCTACAATAAATTGTGTTCTCTTTGGAGAAATTGCATGTGGCTTACACATTTAAAATAATTCCTGAGTTGTATACTTTACTATTTATGAAGCATTGCAATTCTAAGTTTTATATTTTAATCCTTTAAGGTTCCCGGGGTAGCTATTTATTACCTTAATTTTATAGATGGTTGGCAGAGATGAGTGGCAGGGCTTGCCACACATTAGAATGGATAAGGAATGATAGAGTTCTCCTGACTCCATATTTAGGGCTAGTTCTTCCTATTACATTGCTTTTCAGGGTTGGGGTCTGCTAAATTCTTTTATCCATGATCATTGTTAGGCAGCAGGACCTTTATGCAAATGCCTTTATGTGAATGCCACTTCTCAGCCAGTGCAGGTTGTGCAGTGAACAACCTGCACTATTGCACATGGTAACCTTTTTTTTTTTTGGTAGACAGATTCTTACTGTCACTGAGGTTGACTGCTGTGGCGTCATAGCTCACAGCAACCTCAAACACTTGGGCTCAAGAGATCCTCTTGTCTCAGCCTCCCCAACAGCTGGGACTACAGGTACCTGCCACAATGCCCAGCTATTTTTTTTTTTGTTTTTAGAGATGGGCTCTTGCTCTTGCTCAGGCTGGTCTTGGACTTCTGAGGTCAGGCAGTCCACCCACCTTGGGCTCCCAGAGTGCTAGGATTATAGGCATGAGCCACCGAGCCTGGCCCCTTGTTCTTATAACGTGGTTATGTTGATAGTCTCAGGACTGGCAATAGACAATTTAGAGTTTATAAGAAACTAGCTTTAAAAACTGCGATATTTTTGGGAAATTAACTCAGTACTTGTATTAGGTTCTGTTGCTGTTCGTGTGTAACTATTCATTATTTCCCACAGATATTGGTCACTATACCACTGGCCTTACTACAGAAAGGTGCCATTCAGTTTAATCCACCGTTGTCGGAGAAGAAGATGAAAGCTATCAACAGTTTAGGCGCAGGCATTATTGAAAAGGTGACTTACATTACTCCAGTCTCAGGACTGAAGAGATTAATATCAGATAATGAGCTTTAACTTCTGACGTGGGGTATCAAAGTATAATATGGGCAATACTTGAATCCAGATACAATTCAGAGATTTCCCTTTTCATTTGAATAATTGTCCATGAAGAAGACGAAAGGACATTATCAAAAGAAAAGCAGGATGTCTGGCTGAGGTTTGTGAGTTTTGACTTTAGGAGAACGAATCTTGTTATTCGGAGTTTGAATTTGGTATGAGCAATTCTCTTTTTGTTGCTCCTCTGCTTTCCTTGTCTACCTTCAACTCTTTGGCCCTAGTGAGGACAGTGGTTTACTTATTCTGTCTCCATTAGCACAATCTGCCAGTGCTGCAGAAGATCCTGGCAGACCTGTATATTGTTAAGAATTGAACTTACAGATGTATGCTTCAAGAACAAATCTCAGGAACGATTTCCATTTTTAGATTAGCCTGTAGGTTGTTTGCTTTTTTTCTTTTTTGAGACAGTCTCACTTTGTCATTCTTGGTAGAGTGCTGTGACATCACAGCTCACAGCAACCTCAAACTCTTCGGCTCAAGTGATTCTCTGGCCTCAGCTTCCCAAGTAGCTGGGATTACAGGCACCCACCACAGTACCTGCCCATTTTTAGAGATTGGGGTCTCACTCTTGCTCAAGCTGGTCTTGAACCCATGAGCTCAGGCAGTCTGTCCTTCTCAGCCTCCCAGAGTGCTAGGATTACAGGTGTGAGCCACCTCACTCAGCCTTAGACTGGAGGTTGTTAATGGGTCCTCTCTATTTTTATCCGTGGAAGTATGGAACTTAATGGCATAAAAAGCAAGGAGCTCACCAAGAAAATAAAGGAGATTGGGAGAATGGAAAGAGGAAGTATTTTGCCTTGTGCTTTTGAACATAGTTTTAGAGTAGAGCTTACAGGCTGCTGCTTCAAGATGGCTTGTGCTTTTGATACGAGAAAATACTTAACCATCGTTCTGTTGCTTACTTTCCAGATTGCCTTGCAATTTCCTTATAGATTTTGGGACAGTAAAGTTCAGGGGGCTGACTTTTTTGGTCACGTTCCTCCTAGTGCCAGCAAGCGAGGGCTTTTTGCTGTGTTCTACGACATGGACCCCCAGGTAAAATCATTTGTGAAATTCCTTTTTTAAAGTTTAGAATTTGGCTTAATAAGTACTCACATGTCAGGCTCAGGAGACACCTTACATGTGTATACTCTGAGGGGTCATTTGGACTGGGATACTTTCCTATAGGACAAGAACCACAATATTTGCTGTGTTTTCTTAAAGTACTAATAATGCTTCCTGGGATATGGCAGCTTTGTGGAAACTTATGTTGGCTAATAGGGGAATTCCTCTTAGGGAAGCTGGCAGCAGCACAGGGTGTGAGAGGTGTGTGAAAGCTGCTCTGAGGGTCACCTGGTGTGCTGTGAAGGATGAGTCTGGGATGATGTGAGAGAGGGAAGGAGGAACTCTGGAATTCGGTAGCTGTGGTGATTCTCTGCTGTTGCAATGCTGCCACTCAGAAGAATCACAGTTGTTGTTTCTTACTTTCTGTCAGATTTAAGAAACTTTGTCTTAAAAGGTTTTATATGTGAGCCAAAGGCGGAATTTCTCTGCCATTTGAGAAGGGTTTTTTCCATTGTTTTATCTGTAGATTTCCCTTCTCATCTACTTCTGAAACAAGTTTCTATAAGTGGACAGCCAAGAGAACCCTGAATTTGCTCTTTACTTCTGAGTGTTTTTCCCAGCAGGGAATGATAGAGTGGATGGATGGATAATGTGTGTTTGTGAGAAAAATGGACTAGCCATTGAAGTGAGGATGATGGACAGTCAGAAATAATGAAATTTAGTTTGTGGGGATAAGGCCCTTATCTGTTTGGAATTGAGCATCTGGAGACTTTTGTACCTAATACGAAAAATGTACACAGCTTTTCTCTTCCGTGCCTTCAGAAGAAGCACAGCGTGCTGATGTCGGTGATTGCTGGGGAGGCTGTGGCATCCATCAGGACCCTGGATGACAAACAGGTGCTGCAGCAGTGCATGACTACGCTCCGGGAGCTGTTCAAGGAGCAGGTCAGAGGAGACCCTTGTCGGAGGGAATATTACGTGTTTGCTGTCCATGTCACTTGCTCTCAGAGTGGGTGTGGAGCCTGAATCCACTAGTGATGTTCAGAGGAAGGAAACCAAGCAATATCCTGCCTTCTACTCAGGCCCCTGGAGGGAATCTGCTAGGGCCGCCGTGACAACATCTAAGCCTCAGACTGGGAGCCTAGATGACAGTAGGAATTTTATTTTCTTTCAGCTCTGGAGGCTGGAAATCCAAGTCGGAGGGGTTGGCAGACTTGATTTCTCCTTAGGGCCTCTCTCTTCAGCTCATGGGTGGCTGTCCTCTCCATGTCCTCACGTGGCCGTCCCTCTTTGTGTATGTGTGTCCTCTCTCATAAGGATACTTGTCAGATTAGATTAGGCCCCACCCCAAAGGCCCCTTTTAAACATAATTACCCATTTTGGAGACCCTGTCTCCAAATATGGTCAGTCACATTCTGGGGGTTAGGACTTCCATATAGGATTTTGGGTGGGGCATGGTGCAGCCTGTAACAGTGCTCTGCTCTTCCTTTTACACAAGTGTCTTCCTTTTTTCTTCTCACATCTCTCTGAAGGATGTAAAAGGCTTGACATTTTCTGTAGATTCTGTATTCACCCAAACCCTAGTAGCTTTGGCTCCAACCTTCCTTTTAAAAGGGACATTATCTAGAATGTCTCATATCCCACATAGTCTCTTTTCTGTCTTTTCTCCAAGAAGCACCTTTATATTAACCAATTTACTAAATCTCACCATCTCTGGAGACTTTTTTTTTTTTGAGACAGAGTCTCACTATGTTGCTCTCGGTAGAGTGCCGAGGCATCACAGCTAACAGCAACCTCCAACTCTCGGGCTTAAGTGATTGTCTTGTCTCAGCCTCCCAAGTAGCTGGAGCTACAGGCACTTGCCAAAATGCCTATTTTGTTGTTGTTGTAGTTGTCATTGTTGTTTGGCAGGCCCAGGCTGGGTTTGAACCTGCCAGCCCCGGTGTGTGTGGCCACTGCCCTAGCTGCTAAGCTATAGGTGCCAAGCCATCTCTGGAGATTTCTAAGTGGTCATGGCTTTTATCTTTTTCAAATAAAGGAGCAAAAATAGAAGTGAAGTGACTTAAAGTTATGTAAATTAGAGAGGGACATCCAGGTGTGTTGCCAATTTTATATGTAGTATGAAAGGATCTAACTAGCGATGTGATCATATCACACAGGAGAACCTTGCATGGGGTTTTATCTAAAAGTTAGGTTTTTTTTCAGAAACTGAAAGGCAGGGACATGTCCCCAGTAGTTTGGCTGCGTTTTTTTTTTTAATTGTTGGGGATTCATTAAGGGTACAAGAAACCATGTTACACTGATTGCATTTGTTGGGTAAAGTCCCTCTTAGAATCGTGTTTTGCCCCCAAAACCAAAAGTTAGTTTTTAAGTTAGTTGTTTGGAACTTAGCACACAGTTGCCATAGGAATACTTTCCACAACAATGCTGGTCAGAGGACAGCAGGCAAAATTACAGTAGTTCCCCCTCATTCAGGGTTTTGCTTTCCGTGGTTTCAGTTACCTGAAGTCAATCAAAGTCCCAAAATATTTAATGGAAAACTCCAGAAATAAACAATTCATATGTTTTAAATTGTGCACAGTTCCGAATAGCATGATGAAATCTTGAGCCATCCTGCCGTGTCCGCCTAGGATGTGAATCATCCCTTTGTCCAGTGTCTCCACCCTATAGACATTGCCACCCATGAGTCACATAGTAGCCATCTCAGTTACTAGATCCAGTCACATAACTCTTATTACAGTAATATATTGTTATAATTCCATTGTATTGTTCTCTGTGCCTAATTTGTAAGTTAAACTTTAGCATATGTATATATAGGAAAAACCGAAGTATATATAGGGTTCAGTACTATTGGCCTCCTTGGGGTGTCTTGGAATGTGTTCCCTGGAGATAAGGGGAGGCTACTGTATTTTAAATTTGGACGTGAAACTTATTTTTGTATTACTGTTTTGTGGGGAAGCCTATTGAGAATTCCAGCTTGTTTTCCTAAGACTCCGCCCTTCCCTTCTCTACTCTGGGCCAGACTCCTGGCCACCATCTCTCTCCAGTACATGTCAGGCAATGAAAAAAGGAAGGCCCGAACTCTTAGCCATTGGTGATGGCCCCTGATAGGTAGATGCATCCCTGTTGGGAAGAGGAAGCGTAGGTGAAGATTGTCCCTGGGGGTGAGTGGGACAGGAGATTGAGGGTGAGCTACTGTAGCTTCAGGGGGCGGGAGGGCAGGAGGAGCATCCTGAAAACTGCCATTTCAGAATGCTGCAAGAATGAACTTGGGCTCTAATGGGAGGGAGACATGTATTTGTGATGTGGGTTGTACCATGTTTCAGTTTCTTCTTGACCCTATTTTATAATTCCTTTCTGTTGGATGCAGGAGGTCCCAGATCCCACAAAGTACTTTGTGACTCGGTGGAGCACAGACCCTTGGATCCAGATGGCATATAGTTTTGTGAAGACAGGTGGGAGTGGTGAGGCCTATGATATTATTGCTGAAGAAATACAAGGAACCGT
>CAUYRH010157640.1:0-10569 GCA_963574655.1 Perodicticus potto | reverse complement strand
ACTCAGGAAAAATATGAGTTTGGTTATTAGCATCAACTGTTTTATTTGCTTAGGGAGGCCAAGTTTAAATAATATTAGGAATCAAAATATTTTATGTAATAAGATTATGATGACCAGTACAAAATTATCTCTAATTCATTTTTTTCAAGAGCAGTATCTTTTAAATCCAACATAACTAGTGTGACTTACTTTTTATCCAAAAACTCCCATCTTTAGAAAATGTGTCCTTCATGACATTTGGGCAGTTTTCCAGGAGTCCTTTCCTTTGCTTGGGTTGTGTTATGAATATCTCAGTTCTGAATGAATGGCTTTATAATTTCCAGAGATTATTTGACTATTTCTCTCTTCTTATGACAACTTTGGTGATATCATTGGTCTCAGTTCATCCTGGCTGCTATAATATACATTAGATTGGGTAATTAATAAACAACAGAAATCTGTTGCTGCCAGTTCTGAAAGAAGTCCAAGGTCAAGGCACTAGCAGATTTGGTGTCGAGTGAGGGCTTGCTCTCTGCTTCAGAGACAATGCCTTGTTGTAGTGTTGTCACCCAGTGGAAGGCGGGCAAGCTCTCTTGAGCCTCTTTCATAAGGGTGCTAATCCTACTCACAGCCTGGTCTCCTCCCACAGACCCCACCTCTTCATACCACACAATGGGGGTTAGATTTCAACACATGAATTTTGGAGGACACAAATATTCAGATCATAGCATCATTGCTGGGATGAGTTTATTTCTTCCATCATTTCAAAGGAGAGAAGTGTAGCCTGCCTCTGCTGATTTGAGCTGGGAGAAGTTTATTTTCATTTAGAGAGCATTAATTAGAAGAATGAATTACTGGAATATGCATAAGAATAGAGGATGGAAAATAATAGCTCCCGTGATAATCCAGGTGAGAAATGATGAAAGTCAGAATTAGTGCCTCATCAGTAGGATAGAAAGGGAGAACTATATTGACCATTGCTTTTGAGAAAATTACTCTTTATGTCTTGGTGGAAATATACAACATAAAACACAACCTGAGTTTCTCAGACTTTATCGTGTAAAGGTCATGCAAAGAGTAATACACATATCTCAAGTTTCATGAATTTCTCCACCTGCTCAGATAAGGCCTCTGCCTTCATCAAAGTGCCCTTCACTATTCCAGGAGTTGCCAAGGGGTGGCTTACATGTGCTCACAATGTGTCTATTCCTGCAGGATTTTCCTGCTCCAGTGAACACCTCTGGAGACAAACTGAAGTCCTCATATAATACAGAGCAATTTGAAATAATGCCCAAGCTATTATCAATCTCAAGCCCCTTACAACTAAATCTTTATTTCTTTTTATTACTGGGTCAAGCTTGGTATCCCTGATTTCTTTGAATGGGTTCTCACCCAAAATGAACTACAGTTCTATGTAAACAGACCTCAGGCATGATCATGAACACTCCTAATCCTCACTGGATTTATCAGGGCACAGCTGAATCACATTTGGATTCAAACTGTGACTTTCCTTCTCACTCCCCCTGCACATCGTCCTGACACTATATTCAAAATAAATAAATATTTAAGCAATACAAAGTAACAAAAGAATAATATGGACAACAATAAATATTCATGTCCACAGATGAGACAATTACTATAGTAAAAATTGTCTGCAACAAAGAAGAATTATAATTGATACTTGAAGCTCTTTCAGTGGGTAGAGAACCAGAATGGTTAAAAGAAAGAGTTCCAGGAAAATTCACCAGCAGTAGGAAGGTTGTAGAAGCAGGACTATTTTCACACAGCTAATGGACTGGGGATATTCAGATGATTAAGGGAGGTCTCTGACCTCCGATAGCTTTAACGTCTAGCTCAGATCGTGTCTGTATAAGATCCTTAACAACTAATTGAGTGTATTCAAATGCTGTATTTGCCACACTTAACAGTGTTAATAATCAATGAGTCAAATATTCAAACAGAGGAAGAGGTGACAGAAAGTTTGAAGAAGGAGGTGATATTTGAGCTAGGCCCAGAATGGATAGCATTATCTCAAGCACAGATAGGAAAAAGGGAAATCCAAGCAGAGGAAAGAGGACAAGTAAACACACACGGCCTGTTCAAGAAATGAGGCCCACTGCTTAGTGAGATCAAGAATGCTGGAGGAGGTAGGACAGGAACATTAGGGCAGGCTCAGGCTGCAGGCAAACTTTAATCCCAAGAATGTGGATTTTATTCTATAAGCAATGAAGATTCAGTGAAGAGCAGGCAATGGTGTCTAAGCTGAGTTTTCATGAAAATAAATCTAAAAAAAGCATACAGCATGGAAAACAAGGGAGTGGAGAGTCAATTCATCCACAGACTGATGCGATAATCCCTGCAGTGTCCATCCCAAAACCACGGTCAGTGCTCCCTGACAGTCCATAACAGCTCCTACTCCAATCCAGCTGTCAGGAAACTATAGGCCAGCTCACTAAGTGCCTGAGAGAGAACATGCTTCAGACATTCCTGGAGTGGATGAGAAAAGAGGTACAGGAGTCATTTCAGGCTGCTGCAACCATCACCCACATTCACATAGATCTGGTAGGAAAGAAAGCCAAACTCGCTTTATCCATAGCCCAAGCGTTCTCCTTAAGTATCTGCTATAGACCCAAGAGGTAGGAAGAGAGAGAGAAGAAAGGACTCAGAGAGACTGGGAGGGGGCATTTAGGGAAAAACTACTTTTGTTTTTTTTAGTCATATAGAAGACAAATGTTGTATAGAATTCTCATTCAATGCATTGATCTTAGCTCTTCAGAAATTCTTTTGGGAGTAATTATAGGCTTTGTTCACATCCAACAATTCTGTACACAAGAAGAGCTGTTTCCTAGGTGAAATGATCATTTTGAAGAAGCCAGTTTAGCATTTTTAGACAACTTTATGTTGAGGAAACTAGTTTGACACATGTTCTAATTAAATCACAAGAGAAAATACAATGTTTTGTTTAAAGGTTAGTTTGTTGTTTTCCGTGTGAAAGTGTAGCAAAAGCCTTTCTAAAAATTTTTATAGATATACAGATAAAACATGCATTAACCCATGACCCTTAGAAAGTGACTTTTTATATATTATATGGATTTGCATAAAAAAAGAAACAAAAGAGCATCCTCAGACTTTTGGGGGTAGCTTTGGATGGATCTGCTCACAGTGGAATGACAATACAGCCTGGAACTCCTGAGCTCAAGCAATCCTCCTGCCTCAGCCTCCCAAGTAGCAAGGACTACAGTGGAATAAAATGGTTTGAGAAGAAACTAACTAACTAAATAAATAAATAAATAAACAAATAAATAAATAATGGGGGCAAAGCAAGATAGCAGACTACAAACATCTCTTTACAAGCCACTCCTGGAGAGGCAGGAAAAGAAAACTACAGCCACCTCTGGGTGGAGGAACATACCCAGGGACATCCCTCTAGGGGGCACAGTGAAGTTGTGGTGGACTACAGGAGCCAGAGGGGAGGTCTGGAGCTGAGGAAAATCAACACAGAAGGCAAGTGCTTAGGAATAGCCAGGAGCCAGCCAGGCAGCCCTCCCATGAAGGACTGGAGACAGGAAAGGGCTGTCCTGCAGGTTTTTTTAAATTTTGGACCAAATTACTCATTGTTGCTGCTTAGGAAGGCTTAAACAAGTGGAGTGGATTCAAACAGCATCCAGAGGCTGAGATTAAATTCCAAATGGGGTGAATCTTCCATCACTGTTGTTGAAAGGCTGTGTGAAAGAAACTGTCCACAAGGTCCTAGTACATGGCTGGCTGTGACACACCTACTGAGCTTGGGCAACAATCTTGAGGTGAGCTGAGCAGCCCGGATACCACTAGGAAGGCCGCTTTGTTGTCAGAGGGCATTGTGTGATGTGCCTCTTAGAGAATCTGGCAAGAGGCTTAGGAACACAATCCTGTGGAGACTCAATGCTGATGAAGTGACCAGGCCCTGACTGATGGGAACTAAGTCAAGATGGGACCCAATTTCTTTTGCACGCAGAGAGTGGTTTCCCTCCCCCATCTTACATAGCAAAACCAGCATGTGTCCACCATCTCCTGACACCACAGCACCACCAGGGGTTCAATCAGTATATATATATATGTATATATATAATATATGTACTGTGCATATAGTTATACATATCTTTCATGTTTGCTCCTTTTTCTAATATTTTTCCTTAGTTCTTTTTTCTTTTATTTTTTGTTGTTGTGGCTGTTGTTGCTTTTGGTTTTTTGTTGTTGTTGTTGTTGTTGTTTGTTTGTTTTTTTGGAGGGGGTTATTATTTCATTTTTACTTTCTGCCATAGGAAGAGTTCCATCATTTTTGTTATGGTTTTTTTAGGCCCTTTTATTCTTTCTTTCTCTTTTACTTCTCTCCTTTTTTCTCTCTTTTGCTAGAGAATTTTCCACTTTTCTTATCTTTTGCACATAAATTTCTCATACAAGATATAAGCTATCTCTTTTGTTATCTTTATTTATATAATTATATTTTTAATTTTGTCTAAATTTCTCTCTTTTCCTGTAGTGTTTGGCAATCAAAGCATTGGTCTGGCTGGGGAGTCACAGCATTGGTCTTGCTCAAGGAGGTCAGGAGTTCATGGCCTAAGGTGTCGTTTTAGCTTTGACCTTTGATAAGACAGCATTGGTAGGTCACCACTGGGACATACTGCTGATTTTGTTCTATATTTGGTGGAAGTTGGATTTTGCTTTTCCCCTGGCCACTAAGGAGCTCCTGACCTCAAGGAACCTACCTGCTCAGCCCGGCACCCCAAAGTCCTAGACTTGGAGAGTGGCCATACCACTCTGCTGAATAACACCATTTCTACTGTCACTCTCTTCCTCTCTTTCTGTCCTTCTTCTCTACTTTTCTTCAATCCTTTTCTTTCACCCTCCCTTTTTTCTTCTCTTTTTCTCTTCTTTCTCCTTTCTCACTCTTTACCCTTCCCTTCCTTTTGGCCTATGCCAACAGGCTACTTCAACATCTAGCCCTGAGACAAGGTAATTTAAAGCAAAGAAAGTAGAGAGAAGGAAAAGGGGGCAGAGGAAGCAAACAAGAGAAAATCACACATGAATAAGAAGAATGGAAAAATTCTGGCAACATGAAATACCAAAACAGAGCAACCTTCCCAGGAGACCATAAGGCAGCTACCACAGAGATTCTACCTATAAAGAATTAATGAAAATGACAGAAAGGGAATTTAAAATAGGGATGGCAAAGGCAATAAGGAAATTGATAAGACAGTGGAAAAACAGAACCAAAAACTGGATGAAAGATATGAAGAATATAGAAAGGAGATGGCAGAGCTTGAGGAATTGAAGGAGTCAATCAACAAACTTAAAGATGCAGTAAAAGGATCAATAATAGATTAAAATATGGAGAACAAAGAATCTCAGAGGTAGAGAATAAAGCTGTTGAGCTAAACCCAGCTAGTTAAAGCAGCATAAGAAAGAGACAACAGAACATTCACTCAGAGAATTATGGGACTTCATGAAGTGTTTAAATATATGAATGATAGGTATCCCTGAAGGGGTAGAAGAACATCCCAAAGGAATGGAAGCCCTACTAGAGTATATCATAAATGAAATTACCCAAATTTTACTAAAGATCTGAAATACTTCTTTTAGAGCAGTAGTTCTCAACCTGTGGGTCGTGACCCCTTTGGGGGTCAAATGCAGGGGTTGCCTAAGACCATCCTGCATATCAGATATTTACATTACGATTCATAGTAGTAGCAAAATTATAGTTATGAAGTAGCAACAAAATTAATTTTATGGTTGGGGGTCACCACAACATGAGGAACTGTATTAAAGGGTCACAGCATTAGGAAGGTTGATAACCACTGTTTTAGAGGGATATCAAACCCCAGGTTGTCTCAACACAAACAAGCATCTCTTAGACACATGGTAGTGAACCTGTCCAAATTCAAGTGAAAGAGAAAATTTTGCAAGCAGCCAGGAATAAGCAGGAATTGACCTAGAGGGGGTAGATCCATGAGGGTGACAGTGGACTTTTCAGCTGAAACTTTCCAAACCATAAGAGAATGACATTTAACCTTCTTAAACAAAATAATTTTCAGGCCAGTATTCTGCATCCTGGAAACCTAAGCTTCAAAATCAAATCTTTCACGAGATTGAGGAAATTCACCACAACAACACAACCTCTACAGGAAGTACTTAGACATATTCTTTGAACTGACCATCACAATGGGCCACCAGCAAAGTAAACACCCAGAAACTAAAGAACTAAAGAACAAAACATAAAGGCACAAAGGATAAATCTAAGCAATGGACTTTCACAAAATAAG
Source organism: Perodicticus potto (assembly GCA_963574655.1). NCBI lineage: Eukaryota > Metazoa > Chordata > Mammalia > Primates > Lorisidae > Perodicticus > Perodicticus potto. The sequence continues at coordinate 4,291 of CAUYRH010157640.1, read as the reverse complement.
ATGAATAGAACTCTACCACCATTTTTTTTGCAGCTTTTGGCCAGGGCTGGCTTTCAACTCACCACCTCTGGCATATGGGGCTGGATCCCTACTCCTCTGAGCCACAGGCACCACCCTTCACCACCTTATTAATTCTCTCAATAAATGTTAATGGGTTGAATTCCCCACTGACGAGGTAGAGACTGGCTGATTGGATTAGGAAAAAAAAAAAAAAAACAGCATAAGGCATCTGTATTCTGTCTCTGGGAAACACAGCTAACCTTGAAGTACAAAACAAGACTCAGGGTGAAGGGATGGAAAACAGTATGTCAGGCAAATAGAAATCAGAAGAAAGGAGGAGTTCACAATCCTGTTTTTAGGTACAAGTGAATTAAAGCACCTAAAGTTAAGAAAGACAAAGATATTCACTTCATTCTGGTCAAGGGACCACAACAAGAGACCATTTCAATTTTAAATATGCATGCACCCAACTTAAATGCACCCATATTTGTGAACTAGACCTTCACTGGTCTAAGCAATATGATTTCACATAACACACCATTATAGCTGAGGACTTTAATGCCCCTCTGGCAGAACTGGACAGATCCTCTAAACAGAAACTAAACAAAGCAACTAGGGACTTAAATGTGACCCTAGAACAAATGGGCTTAAAAGATATATACAAAACACACTATCCCAAAGCTAAGGAATACACATTCTTCTCATTAGCCCATGGAATATACTCCTAAATAGATAATATCCTAGGATACAAATCAAACCTCAACAAAATTAAAAGAATTGAAATCATACCCTGTATCTTTTCAGACAACAAGGCAATGAAGGTGGAATTCAACTGCAACAAAAATTTTCATCCACACACTAAGCCCTGTAAATTAAACAACCTTATGCTGAATGACAGTTGGGTCAAAAAAGAAATAAAGGAGGAAATTGCTAAATTCCTCAAACATAACAACAAAGAAGCAGCAAGTTACCAAAACCTGTGAGATACTGCAAAAGCAGTCCTAAGAGGGAAATTTATCCCATTACATGTCTACATCTGAAAAACAGAAAAAGAGCACATCAACAATTCAATGACTCATCTTTAAAAAATGGAAAAGGAAGAGCAATCCAATCCCAAAACCTGGAAGAAAAAAAGTAACTAAAATTAAGTAAGAAATAAATGAAGTTGAAAACAAAAGAATCAGCCATAAAATTAATGAGACAAAAAGTTAGTTCTTTAAGAAGATAAATAAAATTTTAAAAGAATAAATAAAATAGATGAACCTTTAGGCATATTAACTAGAAAGAGAAATGTAAAATCTTTAATAACCTCAATCAGAAATGAAAAGGGGGAAATAACAACCAATACTACAGAGACACAAGAGATATCTCTGACTACTACAAGAAGCACTATGCCCAGAAATTGGAGAACATGGAGGAAATGGAAATATCTGGAATCATACCATCTCCCTGGACTTAACCAAGAAGAAATAGATCTCCTAAACAGACCAATATCAAGCACTGAGATTGAAAAAAAGAATAAAAAATCTTCCAACAACAAAAAAAAAAGCCCTGGACCAGACAGCTTCACATCAGAATTCTATCAAACCTTCAAAGAAGAGCTTGTACCAATACTGCAGAACCTATTCCAAAATATTGAGAAGGAAAGAAGCTTCCCCAACACATTCTATGAAGCAAACATCACCCTGATACCAAAACCAGAAGGACTCGACTAAAAATGAGAATTTCAGACCAATTTCACTAATAAATATTGATGCAAAAATTCTCAATAAAATCCTAGCCAATAGATTACAGCTACACATTAAAAAAATTATATGTCATGATCAAGTAGGCTTCATCCCAGGGATAAAAGGCTGATTTAACATACACAAATCCATAAATGTAATTCACTATGTCAATAGAAGCAAAAACAAAGACCATATGATCCTCTCAATCAATGTAGGAAAAGGATTTGACAAAAAGCATCCTTTTCTAACAAGAACACTTAAGAATGCAGGCATAGGTGGCACATTTCTTAAACTAGTGGAAGCCATTTATGTCAAACCCACACAGAATATGATTCTGAATGCAGTAAAACTGAAAGTTTGCCCCACTTAGAACTAGAACCAGACAAGGATGTCCTCTATCACCACTTCTATCCAACATAGTTCTAAAAGTTCTAGCTAATGCAATCCCTCCATTAACCTAAATTTAAAAAGAAAAAAGAAACAAAATTCTGCTATTCCCAGGAAATTTTTGTTCACAGGTATTTTATTATTTTATTATATACATAAAATACTATAAACTTTACAGAGATGCAAATTACTAGAATATTTGGGGGGCATACATTCTAATTTAAAATCCAAGCAAATGTTATACTATACTAACCTAGCATCCCACCAGTAGTAATCTACAACCAGTTTATTATAATGTAATAATAGCTGTTATTTGTGGAGTGCATTAAATAAGCCAGGTCCAGCACTACTATGAAGGCCTCTGGGGTCTTCACAGAACCATTTTACATGGAACAGCCACATACAGTAAGGGTGTGAATGAAACGGTAAAGTCAGCCTGGTGCTGGTCCTTGCATTGCCCAGAATCCAGTCAGGAGACAGAATACACCAGATAGCTTAATAAGGGGAATCTAACAGAAAGAATCCTTATCCAGGTATCAAAGGACCAGAAATGTCCAGGGGACCACACTAGGGCACCACAGAGAGAGCAACTGCAAAGACAAACTACTGTCCCTAGTGTGACAGAAACAAATGGAACAGGTTGGAATTATTAAAATTTAAAAGCTTGAAGGAGGGATCCCCACAGAGCTGGCAGCCGTGTCTGAGGAGGGAATGATGGCTCTCAGGGATAGGGCATACAAAAGCTGGTTCTGCCACTCCGCCACTTTTCATCCACCAGATGAAAACCATTGTGGTGGGTGGCGCCTGTGGCTCAAAGGAGTAGGACGCTGACCCCATATCCCAGAGGTGGCCGGTTCAAACCCAACCCCAGCCAAAAACTGGTAACCATTTTTGTGGTGACACTGGAAGGAAGAAGCAAGTTCCACCTCCAGTCTCTTTGAGTGGCCCTCTTTGGCAGTATATAGCAGCAATATTGACAACAAAAGGGGAAAGTTTGCAGGGACTGAGCCCCAGCATGACAGAGTATGGGGGAAGGGGCATTAACAATAAACCAGCATGGTTTTGTTCCACATTTTCAAAGAATTCTGTATGATTAATCATGTTTCCCCTGCTTATATAAAGCCCCTAGATCCTCCTACGCTAAAACAGCATGGAAAAGGGATTAAAGGAAGTTGAAATAATTGACCTTATCAGAAATAGAAGAGAGGTCCGGGGATTGGACCGGATGTAAAGGGTAACACCTCGCTCCTCTTCAACATGCCTTAGACTTTCCAGTTTAACTCTGTGTGTAGAGTAAGGGAGGAGGCAGTATTTTAGATTTTTCCTTAGCATTTGGTTGTTTATGAAAATTGGCTTCCAAGGTAAAATAAAAAGTGCTTTATCCTCAAGAATCACACCCCCACCCCCGGTATTTTTTGGAACTGCTCCTTGGAAGAAAAGAAGCAGATGCTGTTGACTGGGCTGCAGTTGGCAGTAGCAGCTCCTACCTCTTCCTAGGTAGTCCCCATTTAGAAGGTTTTGTCATTCAAGAGGATGGAAGTTCTAAAACCTTGACATGTTACTCCAAACTCATCTCACAAAAATTTATGAGTAAAATTATTTTCAAAAACTTTCTCTAATACATAATGACATCAAAAAATACTGTTACTATTTTGTTAAATGAGAAAAAAGACAACACATACAGTATAATCTTATGTGCAAATATGTACCAAAAAAGTCAGAAGAAAATACACCAAAATCTTTCTGGTGCTTATACCCAGGTAGGATTATGTTAATTTTTACTTTTCTCTTATCTTATTTATGTATTATAAGTAACAGTGCAATATACAAGCTGTTATTTGTGGGGTACATTCAGTAAGGCAGGTCCACACTACTACTAAGGCCTTATGGAAAGAAATGAAAACTGAGACCAGTAATTTGCCCTGACTCCTATAGCAGGTGGGAACAGAAGGGCATTCCAGCTGGGAGACTTTTGTTCTGCCTAGAATGACCCTATTCCCACTGAGATGCTGAATACAGCCCAAGGTAAGGCAGAAGACAGCTAAGGATCAAAGGATAAATCTTTACAAGCTAATCAATAATAATTGACTTGTTCAGAAATAATTTCCCAACCCAGAAGATTAAATTGATCATAACAAACATCTGTGACTTTCCTGCCATCTCCCCTCTCAATTCAA
>CAUYRH010157638.1:0-19642 GCA_963574655.1 Perodicticus potto | reverse complement strand
CTTTTGCCTTCCTCAGGGTGTCCGGAAGCCTCACGCTGTCTCCCTGTGTCCCCAAGGGGAAGTTCCTGGGTAGATCCCACCTGCCAGAGATGCCTGAGGTCCTCTCTCCCTGGTCTCACCGTGCCCAGCCGCAAGGAAGCTGTTACTCGGCTGCCATCTTGCTCTGCCTCCCCTTGTTATCTATTTTCAATGAGACCAAGGTGATTCACTCCATCTCTAGTTTCAATTCCTATTCAGCTAAAATGATTTCTACTTTAAAAATGTTCAGAATGTGAAAAAATGAAAAACTGTAGACAACAGCCTTGTTTCTCAGACAGACACTCAGACAGAGACGGGGACTAGTCATCGTATCTGAACACCATCACAGGCAAAGCACACCCTGAATGCTGTGACATGCGGGACTTCTCAAAGTTTTCCTACCCCAAAAGGGGATCTCACAAAAGAAGTGGAGGTGAGGCTGGGAGCAGTGGCTCATGCCCGCAATACCAGCACTTTGGGAGACTGAGACAGGAGAATTGATTGAGGTAGGAGTTGGAGACCAGGCTGAGCAACACAGTGAGACCCCCACCCCCTGAGCCCACCAGTCTCTACAAAAAATTGTAGCATTGTAGCAAGCACCTGTAGCCCCAACTACTCAGGAGGCTGAGGCAGGAAGGTCACTTGAGCGTAGCAGTTCCAGGTTAAAATGAGTTATGATCACCCTGCTGCACTCCTATCTGGGACAGAGAGAGACCCTGTCAAGAAAGGGAAGGAGAGAGAAGGGGAAGGGAGGGGAGAGGAGGGGATGGAAGGGAAGGGATGAGGAGGGGAGAGAGAAAGAAAGAAGAAAGGGAAGGGAGAAAGAAAGAAGGAAAGAAAGGAAGGAAAGGAAAAAAAAGAAAAGAAAAGAAAGAGAGGGGAATCCAACCTGTATCATGCCAGGCCCATCTTGTTGAAGGGCTGCTTTGCTCAAAACCTTTCCAGTAGTTCTAGAAACTCCTAGTAGTTCTAAACCTTACGGGTCAAGGACTCACTCCTTTGGGGTTTCCCAGAAGAATGTTCCTGTGCCCACATGCAGGCCTTTCTCACCTAGGATTTCAGGGGATGCAGGGGAGCGAAGGGCAGCCAGTACAGGGGCTCGGAGGGAAAGCATCCTGGGTAGATGTGGCCACAGAAGGGACAGGAGAGGCCTCCTAGCAGCAGAGAGGCTAAAGATAAGGGAGCTGAGAGGCAGGTGGCCAGTCTGGAGCCACCATGAAGGGAAGGAAGCTAATGCTTATTCAATACCTACTATGTTCTCGCCACTGTGATATGTGCCAAAGGCGTGAAGCAGGGGTGGTCCTTTGCTAAGGGAACAGAATCTAGTGGGCCAGGCAGCTGAGTGCCAGGGCATCAGTAACTGTGATGTAGGCCAGAGGCAGCATCTGGGGCTGCAGAGAGGCCAGAGGGATGGGAACCAGGGACCCCTACACATCTTCATCCCCGGCCAGGCCTCTCTCTGTGTCCCAAGGTGAATGAGTTGGCTGCCCCTCCAGCTAGGGCTAAATGTTGGGCTCCGATGGGAAATGTTCCAGTTAGAGCTTTCTTGGGTCCCAAGGTCCTAATGGGTGCGAGCTCCTCAGAGCAGACACAGGGTGGGGTCATATCTTGCTTTCTGGCCTGGCGACTCAGCTGACAAAAATAACTCATGCCCGCAGCAGCTCTTTCTGCATCTTGTGAGCTGGGAATGGATATAATGGGAAGGGTGAAAACTGCTAACCAGTGAAATGCGAGGACTCCTCTATGTGACTCAGCCTCAGAGAGACAGAGTGATGGAGAGAGAGAAAGAGAGAGAGAGACAGAGACCAACAGACACACACACAAGAGATGTGTTCTGAGGAGCTGAGTGGGGCTTCCTCTCACACTCTGGCAAGGGCACCGTTTAGTTCTTGGCTCAGCAGCGGGGGAAGTCACAGCGTTCAATTGTCTGGGGAAAAGCTTAGAGGTCCTCAGACTCAGAATGCCCTCAAGGGACAACAGAGCACACAGCCCTGGTGCTGATCCCTGCAGATGGACCCCTCCTATGTGACCCAACTCCCGCAGACTCCTGAAGCCTCCCCTTTCCTTGGCTTCAGGGTGGTCCTGGGCATTCTGCTCCCGGGCCTCTTGTCGTAGCCTTGGGCAATGGGTTCTACTGACATGCACCTAATAGGTCAACTTCCCAGGTGCCCCTTTTCAAAGACTGTCCCATTCTGTAAGCTGGAATTTACCAGCGAGGAGGGAGGCTGTCGTCTTTCCCACTTATCCACATGTAATCCACCCACTGAAGTTCATTTCATCCTCTTTCTTTCATTTAGAGTCAGGAGAGGAAGCCCACATTTTCAAATGGGTCTGGCACCAGGTCGCATGGAGGCAACATCATTTCCTTTGATCCAGGGCTCCTCAAACTACGGCCCGCGGGCCACATGCGATGGTGTGAATTGTATTTGTTCCCATTTTTTTTTTACTTCAAAATAAGATATGTGCAGTGTGCATAGGAATTTGTTCATAGTCTTCTTTTTTAAACTATAGTTCAGCCCTCCAATGGCCTGAGGGACAGTGACTTGGCCCCCAGTTTAAAAAGTTTGAGGATGCCTGAAAAGATAGACATTGTCTAACTGGAGAAAGACTGAGCTCAAAGGAGATCAACGATTCGTCCGAGACTGTGGCATCATGTCTTGTGCTGTGTCTATGTGACTCTCTCAGGGTCTGGCCAGGCTACTTGGAGCCTGGAAAACTCATCTGAAAGTAGAGATTTTATACTATCTCAATGGACAGGCTCTTTCCTACATGGCTGATTAGTCAAAAAAAATTGGTCAAGGTGAGAAACCATAAATCAGAACACATATCATCTTATTCTAGTGTGAATTCAAAGCCTTGTCTTCAAAAAGTGCCTTGTGATAAAGACTCTCCATGTCTGTCTCGCATACGCTACACTCATAATTTCCAGCTATCTGTGAAGCAATTTGAGTGCAGAACCCTCTCAATTCATACAAAGCTGCTCCTGTATTTTACAGTTTTCTCGCCGGCACCTCATTCAACAGGTTTTTTGAGTGATTCATCTTCACCATGTCTTTCCAAAGCCACGCCTTTGACATACAACGGCAACACTCTTCCCTGTTGGCTACATCCCACAGTTACAGTGTCACATGTAATAGGCATGACATTAATAGATCTGGGAACATGAATAATTGATTCTGGGGAAATGTTCTTCTCATTTGGAGAGAGCAGAACTATGGAGGCGTGTTATTGGTAAGCTCCTAGCTGGGAGGATCAGCCGGTATCTGGGGGACAACGAAAAGGGGCTGGTTAGCCTGAGCAGTGAGTTAAGGGGGATTTGGATAAGAGGCTTTGAATGGGACCTGACAGGAGGTTTGGGTGAAGATTGAATGTGGGTAGTAGTTGTGAAATGCTTTAGTGCAGTGGTGTTCACAGACAAGCTGTGGGCACAATTACTAAGTCTTCCCCGCTGCTGCAGCCTACATAGGCCTCTCCTGCCGTGAATCTTCTTCCCCAGAAAACATAAGAGAGCCCCTGACCAGTGGCCAGGAGAGCCAGATCTAGTCCAGCTCTGCCACTAACCACCTCCATGGCTTTGAGTAGACTTAAACTCATCAGCCAGGATTTCCCTCTCCAAACACTAATGGAATTAAGTAACTAACTAACCACCCCTGTTAGTTTTGGCCATCGCTGAGCCACGTTTCTTACCTTGCTCTTCTCCTTGGGGGTCTCAGTCAGCCCCAGGGTCCTAGAACACTCCCACCTCACACTCTGTCAGCGGCCTCACCTGTGTCCTGTGTCGGAGGCTGGGAGGGAGCCATGTTTCCCGGTGTTTACCCAGGTGCCTTGTAGGTAGAATGAACTGACCTTCCACTAAGGACCAGGTGAGACATTTTCGATCCACCAAATACAAATACGTATTACAGAACAATGATTGGTAAGACAATATGGCTCTGGGACAAAATGGGCCCTCTTATGAAAATGTAATATAGATAAAGGAAGTGTCACAAAACAGTAGGAAAAAGAGGAAATGCTTGATATTGAAAAAGCTGAGTAACAGTTTGGGGAAAAAGTAGTTCAGACCCACATTTCAAACTATACACTAAAATAAATGATGGATTTTTTTCTTAAATATAAAAACAAATTCTACTTCAGAAGAAAACTGTAACTGAATGTTATGAAAGTCTTGGAGAGGGATGCCTTTGAAAGTCTAGAAGCAATGGAGAATTCACAAAGGAAAAATGTAACTGATTTCATTATGTAAAAAAAACATAAAATAAGGTTTAAAATAAATAAGTAGGCAAATGGGAGAGAGGCTGATATGTTTATTAAATGACTCACATACATTGATAAGCAAATCAAAAAACAAATAAATTGATAAAGTTGAAATTCAGCTAGTATGCCTGGAGATCTAGTAATGATCAAAACTCCTCCCTCTAATTCACCTTCCCTAACCCCAACTTGGGAAGTCCCCTTTCCTGTTATCTTGTCTTCTTCTACAGCTGTTAAAGTTATAGGAGTCGATTCCTGCATACATCATTCACGAGTAAAATTCTGGAACCCTCCATCTTCTACGGAGGCAGACAATGAAGACAGCCAACCACAGACCACCTACACTTAAATGTCATCAAGCCACACACAATAAAGATGGTTCCAGTCCATGAACCCCTGTATCACTCTCCCTCCAGAGAAACCCTAACTGCCCCATTCTATCATCACCCGATTCAGCAGGAAGCAGTTAGATTGAGTCTTTGCCCTTTTTCCCTAACAGCAGTTAGAGTTTCTACTCAGAGAGGGAGAATTGATGCAGGACATTTGGCGCCCTAGCCAGCTCAGCGGAGCTGGTGGACCTGCCGCCTCCTCCTTGGCGGTGTTGGTGCTGCGACAGCCAGCTGAAGAACCAGCGGGCAGGATGACAGGCAAGGAGAGGGACCTCCAACCCCCACCGGAGGCTCCAATAGCCAAAAAGGCCGGACAACTGTGGAGGAGACACCAAGGCACAGGTCTTGTCTTCACTTTACTCTTAGGACTAAATGTGGAACCCCCATTTCCTATGCCTAGGTCAATTTCGTGTGAATTTCCTAGGCCTCAATTCCATGAATGGACTGTGTCCATTCATTGATACATTCATTCACTTTGTCCTCGGCCTGTTCCTTCATTGATACATTCATTCACCGTGCCCCCGGCGGAAGGGACTGTGTTCATTTGTTTCCTGGCCAAGGAACCCATACACCTATATATACCCCGAGACTAAAAGCCTAAAGGGGGAGACAGGGAAAGACCGAGAGAAACGGAGAGAGCTTTTCTCTCCCCACTTGAGTTCTCTCTCTCTACCAGGAGCTTTAGTGTTTTCTGTATTCTTTTCTGCAAATAAATTCTGTCTTACCACTGGGGGGAAAAAAAAAGAAAGAAAGAAAATGCCATGAAGACTATGTTAAACAGTTTGATGAAAACATTTCAGATTGTATATGAAACCAGCACATTGTACCCCTTGATTGCACTAACGTACGCAGCTGTGACTTAATTTAAAAAAAAAAAGAAAGAAAAAAAAGAAATTCAGCTATTATGGAAAAAACCCCACAACTTTCCTAGTAGTTAAATGAATGAAAATTAAAATAAGAGGGGTGGCACCTGTGGCTCAGTGAGTAGGGAGCCAGCCCCATATATGAAGGGTGGTGGGTTCAAACCTGGCCCTGGCCAAACTGCAACAAAAAAAAGAAAGAAAAAAAAGAAAATTAAAATAAGAATTAAGAATCCTCTAAATTAAGCATAACATTAAAAAACCTTGGCATATTTAGTACTGGTGAGAATAGGACAAAATTTCTAGGTGGGAGAATAAATCTTAACTCTTTGGAGACTAATTTTACTTCAAGAAGTTGTAAAATTGCCTTGTTCCTTTTGACCTAGCTTCTAGAAAAACATCCTATTAAAATAATATTAAATGTGGATAAAGCTATTTCTAATGAAGATGTCCGTCACATTTTTAAGGGAAGCATTATATATGTTATAAACAAGGGAAGAGTTAGGCATTGTGGGGTAAACTGACCCAATAAGCTATTTTGCAGCAAGGTAGAAAATTAAATTTCTAGAGTAAGACAATTCATCTGTCTGAGCTTCAGGATAATAACCGTGTCTTCCTCATCTGATTGTTGTGGGACTAACTGAGATCATGCCTCATACACGTGTGTAGCCCAGCACTTGTGTGGACTATGGTAACCATGCAACAAATGTTAGCTCATGTTACTGTTTTCATAACTGTCAGACGGAGATAAATAACAAGAATGGAATATGAAAACATGATAAGAGCTGTGTTAGGGTGTTGGGATTATAGGTGATCTTTTTTTCATAGTGTTACAGCAGTAACGAGACGCTATCCGATTGAGCCACTGGAGCACTAGGTGATCTTTTTTTCTTTTCCAAACTTTCTTTATTGTTTGATACAGCTTATTTATAATCTTAACAGCTTTATTGAGGCATACCTTCCAAATCATACATTTCATCTGTTCTGAGGGTACAATTCAATAATGTTTAATCTGTTTGCAGAGTTGTACAACCATCACTGCAATCCATCACCCTAAAAAGATCCCTCATGCCCATGGGTAATAATTCCTTGTTGATGCTCCAGCCAGTTCAAGGCAACCACTAAATGCTTTCTGTCTCTACAGATTTACTGTTTCTGGATATTTCATATAAACGGGACCATAGGCTATGTGGCCTTCCGCGTCTGGCTTATTTCAGTTTATAATTTTTAGGAGTTCAGAAACATAGTTTGCACTGTGCTTATAAGACAAAAACAAAAGCAAAACACAAAGCAACTCCTTGGCATGATTGCTCTTTACATTTTCCCCCAACCTAAAGGCATTAGCCCAGAGTCTTGTCAGGAAACAGGCGAGGAGTTTAATGAGGGACTATTTAATGAAGAGTAGAGGAGCCGATGGTGCAGTGAGAAACACCTCTGACCCCTAGGCCTCAAGAGGCCAGAAGGAAGAGCAGAGTTGCTAGAATTTGGACAGCGCTGTAGCCACAAAGTTTGGGCCTCCTGGGGGGCCGTGGCCTGGCAAAGAAAACAGCTACGCCCGATACTATCACTGGTTAGAGGGCGCTGGGCAGAGTTAAGAATAGACACCTCAACCTCACTCTGTCCTCCATCTGATCTTCTGCTGATATCTCTATTTGCTGGACTGAACTGGAAGGCTGTAGTAGGGAGCCCAGGTGACACAGTCCACAGAGATCAGACTCCAGGGCAAGAGCAGGGCAGAGAAAGGCCTCAAATGGGTCAAGAGACGCCAATGGGCTGGGCATGGTGGCTCATGCTTGTAATCCTAGCACTTAGGCCAAAGCAGGTGGATCTCCTGAGCTCAGGAGTTCAAGACCAGTCTGAGCAAGAGAGTGACCCCATCTCTACCAAAAATAGACAATCTAGCCAAGCTTTGTGGCAGGTGCCTGTAGTCCTAGCTATTTGGGAGGCTGAGGCAAGAGGATTGCTTGAGCCCAAGAGTTTGAGGTCGCTGTGAGCTATCACGCCATGGCACTCTATCCAGGGCAACAGAGAGAGATAATGTTTAAAAAAGAAAAAAAGAATCAATGGAGACAAGCCACAAACCCACATCTCCCAGTGTGCACCCAGCCCTTTCCCTTCTCTTCCCTAGTACTGTACGCTTAATCACCCCCAGTACTCAGGGGCTTTTCACATGCAAGGAACTTTGACATCCTCTCACCTCTTTACTGCTGGCACCCCAAACTGGGATGCTCTTTCTCTCTTCCTGCCTTCCACCCTTGTTCAGACGTCTCCGGGGCTGAGGTGGGAGTTCTCACCTCTGCTCACACGGTGTCTCATTCTTCTGACAGTTTTAAGCGTTCCATTGTTTCATTTTCTCTATGGTGTCCTTCTATCCTCCTTGAAGTCAACCTCACTCAACTTTCCGCTGAGCTCTGAATGGGACTTGCCACCTCTGGTTAGGGAGACGTTAACTACCATTGAAACAGACCTAACAGAGCACGTAAGAAAAGGACCTACATTTGAACTCAAGTCTGTCTGAGCCCAAAGCCACGCCCCCTTCCTGGGAAGAAGCCAATAGGATGTTACTTTTTAAACAGATTCCTAAGAATCCTCAAGTCTCCAAGCAGTAAGTGACAGAGCCCCTCATTGCCGGTCCACTTGAACTTCAATCGTCAATCCATAAGACGGAGTATGGAATAGAGTGAACCTGAAGTGACGTTCACAGTACAGCTAAGGAGAACTAGGGCAAGAGAAGAAACTCACTTTTAAAACGACCGGACTATTCTCCTACTTAGCTGGTTCTCAAACTCCTGAAGAAATCTTCAAAGGAAAGAAAAAAAAAGAAACTCAACAATTTTCATACTCAAGCACCCTCCCAGCCAGTATAGATGCTTCTGTGTGCAGCCCCGAGGCCAGTGGCATTTCCTGACTGGCCACTGCAGCGAGCATTTAGTCAGGGGCATTGCTCTCCAAATATTGTCCCTGGCAGAGCGGCTTCCAGGCCGACACCCAGCCTTCCTGTCCCATGGCTCAGAGGATGCTCAGAAGGCCCAGAACTGAGATAAGTATCACAAAACAGGCTGGAGAAATTCCGGATGCTGGGCCATGGGACAAAGTTAGTTCTCTGAAAGGAGGAGAGGGGATGAAGGGGGAAGGGGTGATTGCTGGCTCCATGGAAAAATACAGGGTGAATATAACGTCACCTAGATCACCATCCAAGAGACCTTTCCAAGAATAGTTCAGAGAGGCAGAGTGGTATAGGGAGAAGCTGATTCCTTGAGAAGATGACGTTCAAGTGGGCAGACAGTGAGGGGCTCTGATACTTAGTGCTCAGAGACTTGAGGATTCTTAGGAATCTGTTTAAAAAGTAACATCCCATTGGTTTCTTCCCAGGAAGGGGGCATGGCTTTGGGCTCATACAGACCTGAGTTTAAATGTGGGTCCTTTCCTTTACTGAAATGTGTGACACCTTTTTTTTCTTTATCTTTTTATTTTTTTTAAATAGGATTTTTAGCTGGGCACAAAGCCACCAAGCTAAAAGCTACATTTCCCAGCCTACCTTATGGCTAGATATGACCATAGGACTAAGTTGTGGTATTGTGAGTGGGAGAAAATGTGCAACTTCCTCCTTTGCCATGATGGTGCAGAAGGAGAGAAGAGAAGCACCTTTCTCTTTCTAGCCTATTGTCCAGAATGCAAACTTGGGGTAATCATCTCAGATCGTACAGTTGTCACCAGGTGACTGGCAGAAGTAAATGCAATGCGTCTTTGGAGCAATGCAATTTCAATCCAGGCCTTAAAGAATTCCACAGATAAAGTTCCAAGGGGTATAAGTTCACTGTAAAAGACAGAAGAAGACTGGAGAAAATATTTGCAAATCATATATGTGACAAAAAATTTACAAAGAGCTTTTATAACTCAATAATAAAAAGGTAAACATCTCAATTACAAAATAAATGAAAGATTTGAATAGGCATTTCACCAAAGAAAATACCCAAATGGCTAAAAAGAACATGAAAGATGCTCAAAATCATTCAGGAAATGCAAATTAAAACCACAATGAGGCTCGGCACCCGGCACCCGTACCATAGTGGTCACAGTGCCAGCCACATACACCAAGGGTGGCGGGTTCAAACCCAGCCTGGGCCAGCTAAACAAATGCAACACAAAAAATAATTGGATGTTGTGGTGGGTGCCTATAGTCCCAGCTACTTGGGAGGCTGAGGCAAGAGAATCGCTTAAAACCAAGAGTTAGAGGTTGCTGTGAGCTAAGACTCCACAGCACTCTACCGAGGGCGACATAGTAAAACTCCATCTCTAAATAAATAAATAAATAAATAAATAAATAAATAAATAAATAAAACCACAAGGAGATACCACTTCACACCCACTATAATGGCTCTAAGCAAAGACAGATAGTAACTGTTGACAAGGATGTAGACAAATCGAAATCCTCAAAAATTGCTACTGGGTGGAAGGTACTCTGAGAAATGGTTTGACAGTTACTTAAAAAGTTAGAAATAAATTTTGGAAGGATGACTAATGACCCAGCAATTTCACTCTTAAGCAGATACCAAGACAAATGAAAGCACATGTCCGTACAAAGACTTGCCCAATGTTTATCATTAATCATATTAGCCTGAAAGTGGAAGCAACCCAAATGCCCATGAGTTAGTGAGTGGATAAGCAAAACGAAATCTGTTTATACAATGGAATACTAAATGGAATGCTAAGTACTAAGAAATAAGACATAAAAGGCCACATATTTAATTTCATTTATATCAAATATCCAGAAAAGGAAAATTTTAGATGCAGAAAGTAGGTGAAGGGTTGCCTGGGCCTATAGCTGGGGATGGAATTAACTTCAAATGGACAAAAGAAATATTACTGAGATGATTCAAAAGTTCTAAAACTGGATTATGGTAAAATGGTTATACAACTTGGCAAACTCACTAAATATCATTGAATCACCTGAGTGATTCAGATGGGTGAATTTTATAATATACAAATTATACCTCAATAAAGTTAAAAGACACAAAAAATTTATGTCATTAAAACTTTCAGGAACAGAGAAAAATAAAAATATTTTCAGAAAAACTAAAATCAAGAGAGATTGCCATCAATAGAATTTTTATTAAAGGCACTTCTAAGGCACATACTTTAGAAAGAATAAAAATAATGTCAAGGCCTGGCATGGTAGCTCACGCTTATAATCCTAGTACTCTAGGAGCTGGCACAAAGTAGATTGCTTGAGCTTAGGAGTTCGAGAACAGCCTGAGCAAGAGCAAGACCCCATTTCTATAAATAGCTGGGTGTTAAGGCAGGTGCCTATAGTCCCAGCTATAGGAGAGGCTGAGGCAAGAGGATTGTTCAAGCCCAAGAGTTTGAGGTTGCTGGTGAGCTATGACACCAAGGCACTCTACCACGAGTGACAAGTGAGACTGTGTCTAAACAAATAAATAAATCAAATAATGTCAAAAGGAAGGCTGAAAATGTTAGAAGAAATGAAGACAAAAACCCAAACAATCTAGGAAGAAAAGGAAATTTATTAATCTGATTCAAAGCAATGATAAAAGCCTATAGCAAACATTAATTTAATGGCACATGCTCAGATGTTTTCTCTTATGGACAAGTTCAAGCAAGGATGTGGACTGTAGTCGCTTCTTTTCAATTTTGCCCAGGCCAGTAGCAAAACAAAAAGAAATAGAATCAGGATTAGAAAGGAGGAAAGAACACTGTAGTCTGCAGACTATATGGCTGTTTTTTAAGAACACCCAGAAGAATGTATAAATACATTATTAGCATTAGTAAGAGAGTTTAGAAAAGTTAATAAAGAAAAAATCAATACAAAAAATTCAATTGTATTTCCTCACACCCCAACAATCAGTTTGAAAATATAATCGAAATCACATTTATAAGAGAACAAGAAGTGCAAAATATTTGGGCATAAATCTAACCAAATATGTGCTACCTCTTCACGGAGAGAATTGTAACAGTTCACTGAAATTCATTAAAGAAAATTTAGATAAACTAAAGATAAATCCTGTTCTTGGACAGATTCACTATTATAAAGACATCAGTCTTCTACAATGTAGTTTAACACAGTTCCAATAAAATCCTAACATGATTATTTGTGAAACTTGAAAAACCCATTCTAAAATTTATACGGGAGGCCGGGCACAATGGCTCATGGCTGTAATCCTAGCACTCTGGGAAGTCAAGGCTGGTGGATTGCTTGAGCTTAGGAGTTCCAGGTCAGACTGAGCAAGAGTGAGACCCTGTCTCTAACAACAACAACAAAAAAGTTGTTATTGTGGTGGGCGCCTGTAGTCCCTGATACTTGGGAGGCTGAGGCAAGAGAATAGCTTGAGCCCAAGAGTTTGAGGTTGCTGCGAGCTATGATGCCACA
Source organism: Perodicticus potto (assembly GCA_963574655.1). NCBI lineage: Eukaryota > Metazoa > Chordata > Mammalia > Primates > Lorisidae > Perodicticus > Perodicticus potto. Next base: position 7,736 of record CAUYRH010157638.1, on the reverse strand, counting down.
GTACTCTACCGAGGGTGACAAAATGAGACTCTGTCTCAAAATAAATAAATAAATACATAAAAAATAAATAAAATTTATATAGGAAAGGAAAAGACTAAGAGTACCAGGATACTCTTGAAGAAGAAAAAATAATCTGGGAAACTATTCTACCATTATAGCAAGACTTAGTATAAATTTAAAGGAATTAAGAATAGTATGTTAGAGCAGGGATGGATAAACAGAGCTACTGAGTAGAACAGAGAGACAAGAAACAGATTTACACGTATGTGGGGATTCAATTAATGTCAGAATAGGCATCCCATATCAGTGGGGAAAAGTATGATGCTAGAACACTTGGTTATTCAAATGGGGGGAAAAATAAACTGACTCTCCACCTCACGCCATGCACAGAAGCAACTTGTAGGTTAAGCACTGAACAAGGAAAGGCAAATCTACGCATGGCATCCAATTGTATGATAACCACACACACACACCTGCAACACACACACAGGAGTGCATGTTAAAAGTGAACAAGGTCTGTAGTCTAGCTAACAACATTTATCAAGGCCAGTTCCGGTTTTTGACATTGTGCTACAGTTATATAAGCTACCATCAGTGGGGGAGGTTGAATTTGTCACTTTTTGTGAGTCTCTATTTATTTCAAAATTTAAAAAGGAAAAGGAAAAGCTGGAGAGTATTTAGAAGACAATATAGAGTATATTTATTACTTTAAGGTAAAGAAGAGAAGATTTTCTTAGCCTAGGTATAAGATGCAGAAATCATGGCTCGGCGCCTGTGGCTCAATGGGCTAAGGCAGCAGCCACGTACACCTGAGCTGGCGGGTTCGAATCCAGCCCGGGCCCGCCAAACAACAATGACGGCTGCAACCAAAAAATGTCCGGTCGTTGTGGCGGGCGCCTGTAGTCCCCTACTTGGGAGGCGGAGGCAGGAGACTCGCTTGAGCCCAGGAATTGGAGGTTGCTGTGAGCTGTGATGCCACGGCACTGTATCCAGGGTGATGGCTTGATGCTCTGTCTCAAAAAAAAAAAAAAAATGCAGAAATCATAAAGACAAAGATTGATTATACTAAAGTTAAAATTCCTTCATCAAACGATACCAAAAATAGGATGCAAACACAAGAGAAGACATGTGTCATATGTATAATCACCAGGCCAGAACATAAAAATAACTATGAATCATCAAGGAGAAGGAAAACAACCCAAGAGAAAAGTGGGCAAAATGTACAACAGACATTCGCACAGAAGGAATTCCAAATAGCCCAGACAGTACGTGAACAACAACGACAATACCTCACTCCACCTCATCATCAGGAATGTGTTAAATAGAATCCCAGTGACACATTTTACACTTAAAAGATCAGCAAAAGTTTAAAAAATCAGGCAGTATCAAATGCAGACGGGAACGTAGAGTGACAGGCGTGTAAAATGTATCCATCCATTATGGAAAAATGTTTGGCCATCACAGCTAAAGTAGGACACGCCCATACCACACAACCCAGCAACTCCAACTCCAGGGCTGGAGAGACTCACGCTCGTGTGCGCCGGGGTACTCGGACATGAACTTCACAGCAGCATCGTCCTGACAGGCAAACACTGGAAACAACAAAAATGCCCTCCAACCATTTAGTTGAACAGAAACATTTTCGTACACTTAACTAATGAGATACTATGCTACAATTAAAATGAACAAACCCTCACTCTACAAAAACAAGTGAGTCTTACAAACAAAAGTTTGAATGAAAGAAGACTAGTGCTAAGGAATACTAGAGGATGATTCTATTCCCAGAACAGGCAAATTTAATCTGTATTTGGTAGGGATCACAGGTAGGAGGTAAAACAAAGGCAGGAGAGTGGTTATCAGGAAGGGGATGGGGTGAGATTTGCTTTTGATCGGGGAAGAGTAGATAAGGCACTTCCGGGGAACTGGCAAATATTCTCAGTCCAGGGCTCAGTCATGGTTTTCTCAGTGCCGACTTTATAATCAGGCGTTGGTCTGTAGGGTAGATGGAGTTTTCTATAGTATACGCTGCTTTATCTTTCCCTCACCATGGCATTTATCATCTGCTTACACTGCTCATGTAGCCAGAGGTGGATCCCATTACAGTGCACAGCAAGGAGAGCCCGGGCTGTGTTTAATGTCATGCTCACAGCCTTTCTGAGCACTGAGTAGGTGCTCAGTAAACACTCAGTGAGGGAATAGCACAGCGATACTATTTGAAGTTAAGCCTGAGCTTACGAAAGGCGTGTGCTCTCACAGCCTAACTTAGATTTTTGCCCAGGAATGACAGATTAGAACTTAACCAGTTCCCCCTCCTCTTCATGAAGGGACTGCGACCAGAGGGAAACAAAGAACTGAGCAGAGACTGAGCATGGCACCCACTGGCCAGTCCAATCGGTCAGGCCTCACCGCGACATGTTCGTGAAGGGAGATTACAGCTCAGCTGGACGACAGCCTCATGATTATCTGGCTCCACCAGTTGGGACCTTCAATGTACTGGTCCTTAGTAGATGGTCTTTGGCAAGAGCTTTTAGGAAAAATGTGCCCACCTGGAGCTAGCGCCTGTCTAGAGAAGTTCCTGTAGAAACCTTGAACAATGACAACAGCCTGCTTATGACAACTTCAGGCTGCTGACTCGAGCTGCCTGCAGGTGACAGCAGCTTGCCTTTCCTGCATGGGCTGCAGGGGACAGAGAGGTAAGGAGGAAAGAGGTTAAAGGGTTAGACCGTCTTTCGTTGCATGAACAGGTTGTGGTCTAGTGGTTGCCCTGCTGCCTCCGCAGGCTTGGAATCTGGAGTCTGACTAAGCCTGGGTCTAGTTAATCCAGCCATAGTCAAGCCCTAAAGAAAGGTTCAGAAAAAGTTGGAACTCACATATGAAATGGTCTGTGTCACATCTCAGGGCTATGTATTTGGTGTCTGTTCTTTCTTTCTTTTTTTTTTTGAGACAGCCTCAAGCTGTCGCCCTGGGTAGAGTGCCATGGCATCATAGCTCACAGCAACCTCCAGCTCCTGGGCTCAAGCGATTCTCCTGCCTCCACCTCCCAAGTATCTGGGACTATAGGCTCCTATCACAACGCCTGACTATTTTTTGGTTGCAGCCATCATTGTTGTTTGGCAGGCCTGGGCTGGATTCGAATCCGGCAGCTTAGGTGTATGTGGCTGGTGCCTTAACCGCTTGAGCCACAGGTGCCAAGCCATGGTGTCTGTTCTTTCATTCAACAAGCCTGTGCTGAGCACAGGTGGGCAGTCACTGTGCAAGGCACCAGGGGGGAATGTCTAGCTTTTCAGACTAGACTGGTGTGGGTGTTGTTCAAGAAGGAGAAGATAGGGTGGAATTGATCAGTCTCAAGATAAGGGTTCTAAAGGCTTCCCTAAAGTTTTGATAGCAGGAAGAGCAGTTATTCTGCTCAGAGAGCTGGGCTTGGCATTTGCTGTTAACAACAGCATTCTTAGCTGTAAGAATCACAGCATGCCCCTCTCCACAGCCCCACAGCATTTATGAAGCACATCTGTCCCCAAACTGTGCTTTGGTGGTAGGATCCAGACTGAGCCACCTGTCACTATGGCGCAGTGGGCCCCAGGCTGTGAGGTGGCCGCATGAAACCCTGGGTCTTGTTTTCAGAGTTCATCTAGCATTTCTTTACATGATCACGTCTGCCAAGGAACACAAAACATCCAGTGGTCACGTGAGGAGCACGTCTATTAATTTATAAAAGTTGACATAGAGAGATGACAGGCAAATAGGAAGATGTTTGTAAGAATCAGATGGATTTCTGATCATTTATGTAGTTAACCTTCTGTGTGTAAAGTTTTTTGAATAGTATATAAAAGTGTTTGTATGAAATGTAGGCATTTTTGGCTGTATATTTACTTAAAGAATTTTATGCATTCTGAGCTCTTGTTTGTTTAATCATGGATTTGAAAGTTTTGAGAAGTGTAAAAATAGCTCAGCTATGTGTAGGAGGTTGGAGAAATCACGGAGGAAACATTAGTTAAACATTAAAGGAAAAGCTCTACCAGAAAGAGCTGAACCTGTGATAAAGAACATGGACAAAGAACTTTGAAAAAAGAATCTATTTATTAGCAGTGAAAAAAGTGAAATGCTACAGGACAAAAACAAAAAAAATAAAAGGAAAGGAAAAAGATATGGAAGACTTTAGCACAGGCCATTCCCATTTTGTTGGTGAGCCCTGCCCTGGGGAGTATGCAGTGAATACCTGGCTAGCGAGTGTGGACGTTAGTACTAGACGAGACAGCTGGGCTGGGTGTTTACGACCATGGCAGCACTGGGATGCCGGGTTCAGAGAAGACGGGAGGCAGGGAGAAGGTCCCAGTAGTACAGAAAGAAGTGATGAATCTGCATGAGAGCAGGGGTGCCTGGGGTGGAGAGAATGGTGAACCTGAGAAGAAGCCTAGCAAGGATAGAGCCACCAAACACTAATGTCAAATGGGGGATGGAGAAGAGCCAGACAGGACCACAATTCCAGGGAAGGTGAGTCCAGGGTGGTAGGCAGTGAAGGCTAAGGGCAGGCCTGAGATTTAATGTGGGGTATGTTTGGGTCCTTGTGGGATTGTCAAAGGAATCCCTCAGAGAGAAAGCTTAGGGTTAGAAAGAGCATTTAGGAGTGATCAGAGGAAGAGGAAGCCAGCAGGGGAGATTGTGAGAGGTAAGTCAGATTTTAAGGTTGTTTCTTTTCTTTTCTTTCTTTCTTCTTCTTTTTTTTTTTTTTTTATTAAATCATAGCTGCGTACATTAGTGCAATCAAGCGGGACAATGTGCTGGTTTCATATACAATCTGAAATATTTTCATCAAACTGTTTAGCATAGCCTTCATGGGATTTTCTTAGTTATTGTATGAAGACATTTGTATTCTGCATTTAGGAAGTTTCACCTGTACCCTACTAAGATGCACCGTAGGTGTGGCCCCACCAATTGCCCTCCCTCCAGCCATCCTTTCCCCTCTCCTCCCCCCTTCCCTTGCCCTTTTCCCCATATTCTTGTGCTATAATTGGGTTATAGCCTTCATATGAAAGCTATAAATTAGCTTCATAGTAGGGCTGAATACATTGGATACTTTTTCTTCCACTCTTGAGATACCTTGCTAAGAAGAATGTGTTCCAGCTCCATGTTTACATGGTCTCTACTTTTCATCCTGCCATTGTACTTCCTCAAATGCCATCTGAACCTGAACAGGAGTAGATTACATGATGTGTTCTGGCAATGCATTGCTGGGTAACAAATAATCTTAAAGACTTTGTTTTATCTCTCATTCTGTGGCTTGAATGGGCTCACCCAGGCAGCTCTTCTGCTTCACGAGAGATGGCCTGGGACTGCTGTCATCTGGAGGCTGACTGACCCAGGACACTCAAGAGGGTTCCCTCCCAGAACTGCAGCGGGTGCTGGCTGTGGGCTAAGAGCTCCACGGGGCAGTGAACCAGGTGGCCTGGGTTCTCCTCCAGATGTTCCACATGGCCTGGTAGGTCCTTGCTCTGTGCCAAGAGTCTTGAAGGGAGTGTTTCAAGCAGCCAAGTCAGAACCTCAGAGGTCAGGCAGTTTCCTTTTCCCCAAGTTCCAATCACCAAAGCTAGGCACAGAACCAGGGCAGCGGGAATAGGCCCATCTCCTGAAGGTCGATGGCAAGGTCACATTGCTGAGGAGCATGTGGGATGGGAGACGTGGCAGAGGCCATCTTTGGACAAAGACTTTTCATACCTAGAAAGTGATAGGAAATGAACATAAAGAAAATCCAAAGCAGATAATCAATGCAAAGTAACACAGGGAGTATTTTAAATAAGGTGGTCAGGGAGGGCCTCATGGAGGAGCCATCTGAGCAGACGTGAGGAGGAAAGGCCCTGAGCCATGCAGGGATCTGAAGGAAGAACATTCCAGACTCAATCTGCACATATCCAGCACTCTGTAAGGGGGCCAACCCAAACCTGCAGCAGGAATGGAGGTGTCAAACTCAGGGAAAGACTCCTGCTGGGAGTGGTGGGGGCGCTGGTCTCCCCTTCCTGCCAGGCTGTCAGAAGTCCTGGGATGGGGGAGGGGAAGGCACTGGGGTACAGGAGGCCTGGGGAGGGGGAGAAGCTGAGGTGTGTCCCACCCTTCCTCCACCTCTACTCTTCTCCTGTATCCAGTGCTCCCAGGTTGTGGTGACTGAAAGGGAGGCCCTGAGGGCGACCACACCCTGCCATGTGGCTCCCCACCTGCCAACAGAGCGCTGACCTGGGGCAGGAAGGGAAGGAGCTGATGCAACTCAGGATTTGGAGAAGCTCATGCTGGGTAGCTGAGCTTCACCTGCCTACCCCTCAGTGTGAGTAGGATAGAGTGTTGTCAGAGGACCAGGGATGAGGGTGGGGGCATCTCCTGCAGCCCCTGCCCCACTCTCTGCCCTGTGCCGCAGACCCTTCCCTCCCTCCTAAGTAGACTTGCCAGGTGTGTCCTTGGTCACCCTCTGATCACTCCCACGATCCCCTCATTGGGAAGTCCTCCTGGCTCTAACCTCCTGCATTCCTGCTGCACCTTCTGCCCCAGCCTCAGGCTCTGCCCTCTCTCTCCTCCTCTACCCCAGGGGTAACGGCTCCCTTCCCACTGAGCAGCCGGCCCTATGGGAGAGTCTGGGCTCTCACTGGGGCTGGAAGAAGAGAAAGGCTCCTGGGCCAGGGACTGAGGAGGGAGATCGGGCACAGCCAGAGCAGAAACTGGAGGGTTGAGGGAGATGACGGAGGCAGATGCTTCCACATCACCATTTTTCTCTCATAGGACAGGGAGCCATCTGACCCCAGGCTCAGGGATGTGGACAGAACAGCAGGAAAAGAAAAATATTCCACAGGAAAAAGATATATAAGAGATTCCTCCCTCTGCCGTCTATTTCTTCTTGTCTATTCTGGGCAATTTTCTAAGTGAAACTTGTGAGTGAAATTTCTTTTCAAGAAAATCTCCAAATATTAGAAAATAATATTATTAATGGCTAATCCCAGAAGGGCAAAACAGGAGTTTTAGGAAATAAAGCCATGCGTGGAGAGTTGTGAGGTGGGTGTTACAGGCTGCTCTGGACAAGCTCTGATGTGGTGAAGGAGTGAGACCCACGTACCTCCCTGTGTGAGCTCCAGCAGGTCTGGGACCGTTATGTCCTCTTTGGTAAAGTGGAAACAGAACCCAAGCGCAGACATTGCTTTCTACATGTCATTCTACAATAAAGGAAGCAGGGAGCCTTAGAAAAATAGCTGTTTAAGGAAACGACAAGATGAGCAGGGAAAATCTTGTAGTGCTAGCAGGGGCGTGTTCCTTTCCCCAAAACACTGGGGTGGGAGTCGAAGGGACGGAGGAGCCAGCATGAAAGCTCTCCCTATGGACAGAGCCAGAATAATTTACAAAAGAATAATAGTATGGACATACAATCCTAAATGTAAAATAAATAAATATTTCCTACTGAAATACACAAATGATTGAATTAATAAATAAAGTGGGAAGAAGGGAAAAATCTTCCCTAGAGAAGAATTCTAAATAATACATGATGAGATTCGGCTTGGCATTTGTAGCTTAGGTGGCTAAGTCGCCAGCCACATACACCAGAGATGGTGGGTTCAAACTCAGCCTGGGCCTGCCAAACAACAACAACTACAGCCAAAAATAAAAAAAAAATAGCTGGGCATTGTGGAGGACGTCTGTAGTCCCAGCTACTTGGTAGGTTGAGGTAAGAGAATCACTTAAGCTAAGGAATTGCAGGTTGCTGT
>CAUYRH010157637.1:0-16480 GCA_963574655.1 Perodicticus potto | reverse complement strand
AGAAGGGTACAGGTGAAAATTACTAAATGTAGAATATAAACATCTTCATATAGTGATTAAAAGGCCATGAAGGCTATGTTAAACAGTTCAATGAAAATATTTCAGATTGTATATGAAGTCAGCACATTGTGCCCCATGATTACACCAATGTATACAATTATGATTTAATAAAAATTAAAAAAAAAAAGAATTGCAATTTTATGATGTGAACACTTCATTTACGATCACTGCAGAACTTGTAGCACTACAGTCAATGAATAATCTCATAAAACTTTCTAGGTAATTGGTCTGAAATAACATGGCAAGTTTGACATTATCCAATTAATAAGCTTACTTTACATGAACAGATGCCATTCAGGAATTGTATGTGGAGTTAGAATCTCCCCTCACTTAGCCCTATAACATGGCACTCCCAATTTTATGTTTGTTCATTAGTACTCAAAGGTCAAGTACAAGAGGATCTCTTGGTTTCATCTGCTAAATTCCAGCTGAGGTTCCCTGATATTTCTTTACTTCTTACATTGCTCTTCCAGTATGCAGGACATAGTAGATTTGACCATAGCTGCAGTGTAGATATCTACTCTGAAACCTATGACTCCTGTCTTTTCAGCATTCACTACAAAGGTTTCTTGGAAAGAGGTCCTTATTTTCCCACCTCATTTTCTTCAGTTATCAGCCATCCTTCCCCTCTTACCACCCACCAATGTCATTTTTTGTTTTGTCCACTTTCTATCATGCAATGCGGTCATCTTCCACTGATATGAAGGTATGTTTCCAAACAGAGACTCTTACAGTGCCCAGGAAGCATGATGGTTAATCTCTTTAACCTACACCACTGTGTTGTACACATACCATTCCTATAGCGTAGGGATTTAAAAGTCTCTGCAGGATCTCTCAAATAAAATGGACAATAGTTAGAACTCTAATACTGGGAAGTAAATCAGTCTTAAAGCAGATCTATTTTTTTTTTTCAATTACTGCTTTGAATTTATAATTGTATATTGATTGCAAAACTCTTTATAGCTATAAAAGACATCGCAAAGAGAAAACTGATACTATCTTGAAGAGGTTATATAAGGATATAGGCTTGCCTGCTGGTAAAAAGTGATCTTCCAAAGAGGATGGCTAAAACAAGACAGAAGTTAATTTCTCTCAGTTGTCAGCTCAATAGTATTAGAGATGCTAGCCCTTTCCATCTTCTTGTTCTGTCATTGCTGGGAGTTTGTTCTCATACATGCAACAGAAATACCTTTGCCAAGTGACGTTAGGCCAGTGTGATGGAAATAAAAGAGAAGAGGAAAGCATATTTCTTCCCTTTATAAGGACACGTCACAAGCTGCACATTTCTTTCTCAGTTCACAGGTAAGAACCGACCCCTATCATGACACCTAAATGCAAAATAGGCCGCATAATAAAGTCTGTAAATAAGGTAACCTTATTGCCCAGCTAAAGCTTCCAGGATTATAGGAAAAGAAGAGAACAGAGGTTCAGAGTACAACTATTCATCTCAGCCAGAGAGAAAGTAACGAACATTTCTCTGAGGCTTTCCTGCCATTGTGTTTTCATTCTTTTCGTGACCTCTAATGTGCTCTGCTCACAATTTCACTCAATTTTTAAAGCCCAGATTAAATTTCATCTTAGATTTCTGAACTTCTGTGCATTAAATGTATTTGTCTGTATTTCTCAGGCATCTGGCTGTGTGTGTGTGTGTATGTGTGTGTGTGTGTTAGGGGGGTTGATTAGGACCCTGGACTGGTTTTGGCCAGGGAGCTATAAACTGAAGTAATGTCCACCCTTCCCGTCTGTGGTGAATGTGGAATCTTCTGTTCTAGAGAAGGGAGATACAATAGGGTGGAGCCTTTTCCATTCTGAATTCCTCAGCCTGGACCCAGCTTGAGCTGAATTCATAGCTCATGTGAGAGAACACTTATTTTTGGATTAAAGATTTTGAGGTTGTTATTACAACAGAGTCAGGTTACTTTCATGACCCTCCCAATAGGATCTGACAGCCCCCTCCTGTCTGTTCCTTCGTATATGTACAGCTTTTTACATATCACATTGTATTTTTTCATTGCACATTTTTGGTTTCCTGTGAAAGTCAATGACTTCTTTAAGGGTGTCTCATTATGCAGTAGGGTTCAATGAAGGGTGATTATTTAAATAATTTCTATGGCTGAAATAAGTACCTAAAAACAGAGAGGTATCAGTAAAAATGAGATATGGACTGGGAAGAGAAGAATTGTATGCAACAAAGATATGGTTTGGTGCATTAATTCAAATGCTTACTTTTGCCTCGAAGAAAACATGCCCACTTTATGTCTCTGCATGTATTTTTAAAAACTTGAAGATAAGGTTTTTTTTTTTTACCATTTAAGATAAGAGAGAATGTCTACTTTTTAAAGCAACATTTGTTTCTTTTACAAATTTCAATGTTGCTTTTGTTTTGTTGGGTTGTAGCAAAATTTCTTAGCCTGTTTAGTGCTATAGGGATTTATTACCAAGCGTATGCCAAAATTTTAGAATTCTTTTTTCTTACTAGAAAGAAGAACATGATCTAACCTTCCAAGTAGATCTAGTGCACTTTTTTGTGTATTTTCTTGTCTATTACTCATCATGATCCAATAATTTTGAGGTTATCATCATCTCCATTCCACAGACCAGGGAATTGAGTAGATTTTAATGCTATGGACTAAACGTCCATCTTATCATGAACTATTCAACATTTTGTGCATTTACATGTTACTTGCAGTCATGCACAAATTTACTATCGTATATGCTCCAATATTTGGGCGGCACCTATGGCTCAAAGGAGTAGGGTGCTGGCCCCATATACCAGAGGTGGCAGGTTCAAATCCAGCCCCAGCCTAAAACTGCAAAAACCAAAAAGCTCCAATATTTGAATATTTGAGTATGAACGCACTTCAAGTATTAATTTACATTTTTCTTTATCAGTAATAAAAATTAAATTTCTCTACACTGAGTCATCATTTAGAGTTGAAACCTGAGCTGCTTTCTATAAGAAGATCCACATTTACAATGAAAAGTGCAGCACCAATGTCTGTAAGGATTGTGTTCAAATTGTTTATCATGTTGAAATATATGAAATATAATAGTTACTCAAGCGTAGCCAGAAGAGTCAAAAGAAGTAACCTGAGAAGTTAAAATGATCTTTGTCACAGACAATTAAAACGAGTAAAGAACTGTAGATTGTATCAAAACTTGCTCGAGTTTATCTGCTCCCTACGCAAAAGTGGAATTTGTAACTTGTATTTACTCCGATAATATAGTAGGAAAACCACAGTTTACACTGATGTTTTATAAGCAACAACATAGTTGTTAAGGCTAAAATTAAATGAAAGAATTTGACACTTCTTTTCACGTTAGAGTAAAAGAAAACATCTGAACCCACTGAGATGTAATTATTTAAGGATAAGCTTGCAAAAAAAGATAAGTCAGTTATTTCATCTGGTTTCTTTTTCACATCCATTTTTTGTGACATGAGAATCGCCCTTCCTCGTTATTTACATCGATCCTTTCTATTTGCATATGTATTTATGACATATTATGAGGCGGGGTAAGTTTATGAACTCATCCGAGTAAAAGTGTTGCATACCTCGCTGCGGGATGTCACTATGGTCACCTTCAAAGTACTCCTGTTAGGAAGCTCTGCACCAATGCCAACGTCTCGTCCATCCTTCGAGCAATTTTGGAACTCTTTTTCTGAAATGGCCTCAGAGCTGTTGTCATATTATCCTGAATGTCATCAAAATGTCTTCCTTCCAATATTTCCTTTATCTTTGGGTAAAGATAAAAGACACTGGAGGTCCGTGAGTTGGGAGGGTGTTCCAAAACGGGTATTTGTTTCCTGGCTAAAAACTCCCCACAGACAGTGTCAGGTGAGCTCTTCGTTTTTTTTTTTAATCGGTGTGTGACCATTTTTGCACATACCTTCCTCATGCCAAGATTTTCAGTTACAATTTTCCTACCTGGGCTATAATTGCATTTTTTCATTGTATGAAAGTGTGGGTGATTATATATTAGTTTCATAATAGGACTGATATACCAACTAAAAATTAAGGGATAAAAAAATATACTCCACATAAATGGAAATGAAAAAACAAACAAGAGTAGCTATACCCATATCAGATAAAACAGAATTAAAAAAAAAAAAAGATTTTCCTACTTGTTTCTTGCTCTGTTCTACTTCCCACAGTCAAGTATTTTTTTGCAGCATTTCCACAGAAAAGGAGAAGGGACGATGTTCCACTCAGAGTAAAAGATTTATGCTTGCCAAAGGCAGCAACAATTGCTTGTGCATATTTTAGAGAAGAGTTTGGCTACTTGCCACAAAAGTTTCTTGCCACAGAAGTTCAAGTGACAATTTAGGAATTCTCATTGAGAACTACCATATGCAAATACATGAGCTCGATTCCTACTTAATTATCAGACCACCAATTTTGCAAGTGCTATCAGCTGTAATATAATCTTGGACACTGTGTAAAGTCATCGTGATTTTCCTTCTATTTCTCTGGTGTGTCTCAGACCATTTATGGAAGGCTCAAAAGTGGTACATATAATTTCACACTCACGTGTCAAGTTGATGAAAAAAGTAGGCATGCGACAATGCTTTCAGAGTTATAATTCAAGTTAGAAACCCAACTGCATATTAAATTCATGGATGAACAATGGAAACTTGAAAGCCATAATTTCAAGTTTTATTTCTGCAGGTATTGGCACATGACACCAAATTATTAAATCTAGAGCAATACAGAATTGAACACACAAGAGATTTACGTAGCGACAAGGGAGCTCTGTGGATTTTGGGAATGTGCAAAAAGTACGGAATACTTCAAAATAGTCAGCTTTATGAGGCATAAACGGAACATAAGATTGCAATGTGATCCCCAGCTAAAGTTCTGTGGCAACTTACGTATGTGTGGCCTTAACATAAACAGACAAGAAAGTGACAAGTGCAGCAACACTGTGAACAAGCAAATAGACACTTGTTAGCTTGGGTCGCTGATGTGTAAGGACAAATAATAACCCAACACAAAAAGCATCTTGCCATCTAAAATTTTCTAAATAAAGGAGGAATTTTTATAAGTAGTACTCACCTTAGAAGCTGTTTTCTTTACATCCTAAACTAGGGAAGTGTATAAGTCATTCCCCTTGTATGTCAGCAGTGAAGAGAAAAAAGTATGCCATTGAAATGAAATATTCCTGTGCTCTTAGAATATGACATAACAGGCATATTTGCACTAACAAATTGAAAAAAATCTACTAAGGAATTATAGTTGACAAAAACTGTAAGGCACAGATCATGGATCAGAAGATAATATTTTTTAAAGGGCAACATTTCCTAAATTGATCTACAGGTTTGATGGCATTTCTGATCAGAATCTCAAATGTAGAAACTGACAAACTGATTCTAAAATTCACAGGAGATTTCAAGAAATGAAGACTGAACAAAATAATCCAGAAAAAGAAGAATAAGCTAAGAAGGCTCGTATTTCTCAATATTAAAACTTGCTACAAAGTAACAGTAATTGACAGGGTACAACTGGCATAAGGTTAGGTATAGAGAGCAAAGGAATAGAGAGTTCAGAAATAAACTCACGTATTTGCAGTCAACTGATTTTTGACAAGGGTGCAAAACCATTCAATGGGGAAAGAATAGCCTTTTCAACAAACGGTGCAGGGGCAACATGCAAGAGAATGAAATTGAGGCCTTTATAATACACATAAAAATGAACCAAAAACCTCAATGTAAGAGCTAAAACTATAAAAACTATAAACATTTTTAGAAGAAAACACAGAAATGTAAATCTGTGATATTTTTGATTTGACCAAAGATCCTTAAATATGACACAACAGCGATGAACAGATGAAAAGAGAAACTGAACTTCTTTAAAACTAAAAAATTTCGTGCTTCACAAAACATCATCAGGAAAGTGAATGGATGACCCACAGAATGTGAGAACTATTTGCAAAGCATGTATTTGTGAAGGGACTTGCAGCTACATGTATTTTTAAAAAACTCTAACAGCTTAATAATAAAAAGACAAAAAAATTAAAAAATGGGCAAAAGATGGCAATAAATACTTCTCCAAGGAAGACAGTTAAATGGCCTATAAGCTCACTGAGAGATGCTCGGCATTACAAGTTAGCAAGAAAATGCAAACTGGAACCGCAGTGAGATGCCACAGCTTGTGTAATAGGATGACTAGACTCACAAAGTAAGATACTAACTAGTGTCGGCAGAATATGGGGAAATCGGGGCCCTCGTGCACCACTGGTAGGAATGTAAAATGGTGCAGCTGCTTTGGAAAACAGTCTGGCAGTTCTTCTGGTGATTAAACACAGAGTTATCACATGACCCAACAATCCTACTCCTACTTATATGTAAGCAAGAGAAATAGAAATATAAACCCACATTACAACTTATACAAGAATGCTTATAGTAGCATTATTCACAATAGCCCAAAGATGGACCCTATCCAAATGCCCATCAACAGACCAGATGGGTAAACAAGGTGGTATATCCATACAATAAAGTATTCTTTTGGCCAGAGACCTAAATGAAATAGTGATATATCTGCCAATTTGGATGAACCTTGAAAATATTACCTTAAGCAAAAGATGTCTGTTCCTAAAGTCCACATAGGATAGGCTTTCATTCATAAGGAAGTCCAGAACGGGGAAATCCATAGAGACAGGAAATAGATCAGATAGATCAGTGGTGGCACAGGGCTGAGTGAGAGTGGGCTGCATAGTGAGGGCATGAGGGGAAAACACCTGAGGGTACAAAGGGTCTTTTTGAGGGGATTCAATGTTCTGAAACAGACTGTAGTGGTGTTTACACATATCTGTGAATGCACTAGAAAACTGTCAAATTGAATACTTATAAAAAGTTGACATAAAATTTTATCAGTTACATACACGATGTTGTGAGGTATGTATACAGCATTGGAATGGCTGTACTGAGTGAATTAACATATGCATTACTTCGAGTAGGTGAATTGTAGCAAGTGTTTTTATCTGAATAAAGCTACTTTTTGAAAAAAAAGGAAACTTTCATGGGTTTGTTAACTCATGCTGTACATTTAACTCTAACACTAATAGCAAGTACACTATAGACAAATAATATGAATTCTGGAGAAAAAGACATATGGTAATGTGTCAAATCCTCCGGAACTGAATATTCAGTACTTATAGATGAACAAGAATACAAAATATTCTGCTTTTTATATATCAAAATAAATTATTTGCCAATGCTAACTAAATGAGGCAGGAACACTACCAAGCCAGGGATTAGAATTCTTCTTTTCTAATTATTGTTTCACTTGTGAACTTACAAAATCAAACAGCATAAACATCAATCCTTTAAATTTTTCCAGTTCAATGTTATGTGTATAGTCAAAAAGTAGAAGAACCAGAATGTCCTTCAAGGATTAGATTGCAGGGGAGAAAAAGGGTCTTAAGCTGAAGCCAATCGTGAATTCTTAGGGACTTATACTGAAATTCAAGAAAGCTATTCGAGGTGACTTTGGAAACATTTCTTTTAGGAAAAAAAAATCTCTAGAGGAGGAAAACAAAGGGAAAAAAGTTCAAAGAGTGGATTCAAGGCTGAAATGAAAGAAAATTTGGTTGAGGTACACGTACTATGTAACCACTGGGAGTTAAATTCAAGAGGGTGGTTGCTTTTGACAACACGGACCAGAAGATCAAGTACATGTAGTACAATTAGGCAAAAGAAATGGAAAAATTAAAGGTTTCCAAGTCAATATACAAACCCCAAATGAAAGAGATATATTTAACATTAAAAGGGTACAAAAAAGCAAAAGTTACTTATTGTCTAAAAATATGAAGAAATTTGGTATTTTAGGAAGAGAGTCTAGTAGTATTCAGATAGGGCTTCACTAGTACAATGAAGGTGGGCCTGTATTTAGGAGTGTATTTCTCAAAAGGAGTATTTAAAGCTCTTTATGAATAAACAGAGGACCTTGAACTATCATTATATTTTTGGTAATAGTCCAACTACTACCAAAAAAAAAATAGTTTTATCTAGATTCTAGCTTCTAGAATGATTTAAAGGAAACTGGAAACAGAACAGCTTATACTTTTTATTATTATACCTTATCAATATATGTATATTCACGCATATATGTAATAAAACAAATTTAGTTAAGATTGTATTGAAGCGAATGAGCAGAAGTAAAAAATCGTGAAATATAGTGCACAGAGAAACAACTGTGTAGAAGTATACCTTTGCTCTGTCTCCCGAGTGAGTCCACAGTTTCACAGGAGGGTGGGCAAGGAAGTAGCTTGGTGGTGGAGAAGACACAGCTATTCGGGAGCTGGGAACTTTGCTGGTGTCTTATGACCACATTATCTAAAGGATTACACGTCTCCGATTCTTTCTATGGCAATATGACACAGATGGTCTTTCTCGTAGGAGATTACCAGAGGCATGTAAATGTCAAATTCCTCACTTAGACTTAGAAAAAAACTGTATTAAATTTTCTCCAAGTCAGAGACCAAACATAAATAGAAGCATCAATACTCACTTGGAATGTGAATAAGCATCTGTGAAAGTCTTGAGAATTATTTCTCCGATTTTGCTAATCAAAACAAGGTTTGGCAAGAGCTAGTTGACAGTCAAGTAGCCTTTTAAATAATGTTACTTAAATCAAGGAAGCTGACCTGGAAAGCCTGTGTTATAACACTATTGAGGTGATTAATGGTATTATGTACCTGCTCTTTCAAACTGACTTCTGAGACAAAGTGGTATTCATGAAATATCTCTTTTCATTTTCACAAAAGTACTTTAACACACAAAAAGCAAAACTCTAGCCTCATATATCATTTTCGCATGGTGTGATTTTTTTGGACTATGGCTTTTCAGTTTTCCTTGTTAAAAAAACAGACTCAGTAGATGGTTTAATATATACAATGTAATTTTTGGGGGGAAATCAAGAGTTTTTTCTAAGAAAAGAAGTAAAAGGAAAATGAATTATTCTTACATCAATGATAATGAAAAAGTCATGCAAGAACTGACTTTACAGTTTAAAATCTTACACCTGCTTAATATAGAATTATATTCTTTAGAAGTGTGAGTGTTTATACAATGAATTTTAAAATGCTTTAATGAATTTTTTCCATCTTTATCTGTGGTTGGCAGATTCAAGACAGACATCCAGTTAAATTAGAAACTCAGATAAGCAACACATTGTTTCTGACCTAAGTACATGGGTTGGCCCACACTTACACCCCCAACAAAAA
Organism: Perodicticus potto; assembly: GCA_963574655.1. Lineage (NCBI taxonomy): Eukaryota > Metazoa > Chordata > Mammalia > Primates > Lorisidae > Perodicticus > Perodicticus potto. The sequence continues at coordinate 7,198 of CAUYRH010157637.1, read as the reverse complement.
AGTCATTGTCTATCTCATGTTCAAATTTAATTGAGTGCCCTGTATTTTTATTCACTAATTGTGGCTATCACATCTGTAATAAATGCTGAGGGATAACTCCTTTATTTATAGCACTTTTTCTTCAGGTTCAGGGGAGAACAATGTTTCATAATGAAGCTATATAGGAAATCTGTACATGGAGTAAGACAAAACTTTATTTTGGATCATTTAAAAAATGAAGTAAGGGCTGACGTTTCCAAAGGAAACTGATATTAGAGTAAAATTCTAACCCTCATTTATTAGCAGGGGTAGAAGATAGTCATAAATTGAACAGAGCAGGAAATAAGTAAAATAGAGAGGGCTATCACCTGAGAGGAGCCAGAAAAGCGATTGAAGGAATGGTAGATAGGTTTTCATCTACAGGGTGGCCATAAAGAAGTTCTGCACACTAATTGCACATTATTTTAAATTGTACACAGACTTTATGGCCACCCTGCATATAAACTTTGCCATACATATATTATAAATAAATAAATTCTGATATATATGCATATATATATATGTTTTTATTTGAATTAGCTTTTTTTATGTCTCCCCTCTTCTTTTTTAAAATTTTTTATTAAATCATAGCTGTGTACATTAATGCAGTCATGGGGTATATTGTTTTGGTTTTATATACAATTTGAAATATTTTCATCAAACTGGTTGACATAGCCTTCACTGCATTTTCTTAGTTATTGCGTTAAGACATTTATACTCTACACTTAGTAGATTTAACATGTACCCTTGTAAAATACACCGTAGGTGTGGTCCCACCAATTACCCTCCGTCCACCCATTCTCCCCCCTCCCCTCCCTTACTTCTCCTTTTCCCCTTCTTCTTGGGCTACAGTTGGGTTGTAGCTTTCATATGAAAGCTGTAAGTTGGTTTCATAGTAGGGCTGAGTACATTGGATAATTTTTCTTCCATTCTTGAGATACTTTGCTAAGAAGAATATGTTCCATCTACATCCATGTAAACATGAAAGAAGTAAAGGCTACTCTTTTTTAAGACTGCATAATATTCCATTGTGTACATACCACAATTTATTAATCCATTCATGGGTCTTTGGGCACTTGGGCTTATTCCATGACTTAGCAATATGAATTGGACTGCAATAAACATTCTGGTGCAAATATCTTTGTTATAAAGTGATTTCTGGTCTTCTAGATATATACCTAGTAGAGTAATTGAAGGATCAAATGGAAGGTTTATTTTTAGATTCTTAAGTGATCTCCAAACATCTTTCCATAAGGAACATATTAATTTGCATTCCCACCAGCAGTGCAGAAGTGTTCTTTTTTCTCCACATCCATGCCAGTTTTTGGATTTTGTGATGTGGGTTAATCTTACTGGAGTTAGATGATATCTCAAAGTGGTTTTGATTTGCATTTCTCTGATGATTAAGGATAGTGGGCATTTTTTCATGTGTGTGAAGGCCGTGCACCTGTCTTCAGAGAAGTTTCTCTTCAAGTTTCTTGCCCACCCTGAGGTGGGATCACTTGTTCTTTTCTTGCTAATACATTTGAGTTCTCTGTGGCTTCTGGTATATATAACTTGTAGCTCATTTTCAAGTTTTTATATAGCACTCACTATATTCTAGACACTATTAGCACTCACTATAACACTCACTATATTCTAGACACTATTAGAAATAAACATTAACCAGATATTAATTGTTTTCATTTTCAAAACAAGGCTTTGAATAGGTACTTTTATTAGCCTCATATTACAGATGAGAAACCTGTTGGACAGCAAGTAGTGGTGGATACCGGCTTTGAAAACCACCACTCCTGCTATCTTGTCTTTATGCCAAACCACTATTCAGTACTGCTTTTGACACCAAGTCTATTTTTATGAATAATATACTGTAGATGAAATTAGAAATTAATGTATAGATAGAGATGTGAAAGATACTTTTACAACTTGAAATAATTAGAATGAGAAAAAAAGGACAAAGTGGAATCTACTTACAGTAGAGAATGAATTTTCATGCCAACAAATGAAAGATTCATTTACTGTTACTTGTCTTGAAAAACAAATCCAAAATATATGAAAATAATCTTGTTTTACCCCAAAATAATAAAATTAAGTTTATAATATGCTAATTGTTAGATTAAAAAAAATCAACCTGTAAAATTTGAAGGGGAGTTTGGACATAATTTTTCAACCAATCTGTGTAAAATAGCCTGTGGAAAAGCTTTACTTGATGTTTTTTATCTTCAAATTTTCCAACACGTTGTGTCTTTGTCTTGTTTTTGTATCAAGGTGATGCTGGCTTCGTACAGTGGGTTGGGGAGAATTCCCTCCTCTCAATTTTTTGGAACAGATTCAGCAGAATTGGCTCTTCTTTGTATGTTTGGTAGAATTCTGCTGTGAATCCATCTAGTCCTAGGATTTATTATTGTTGGGAGATTCTTTAATACTGATTCAAGCTTCCTATTCATTAGAGGACTGTTTAGAAGTTCTGTTTCTTACCTATGCATTCTTGGAAAGTTGTATATTCCCACAAACTCATTCATTTCCTCTAGGTTTCCTAGTTTTTGAGTTTATAGTTGTTCATAATCACCTCTGAAGAAATTTTGCATTTCTTGGGTAACGGTAATAATGCTTTCCTTTTTGCTTCTGGTTCTATTTATTTAGATCATCTCCCTTCTTTTCTGGCTTGGTCTAGATAGTGGTTTATCAGTTTTAGTTTCTCTTTTTGAAGAACTAGCTTTGTGTTTTGTCACTCTTTTGCATTATATTTTGCTTTCTGTTTTATTTCATTCTGTTCTGATCTTTATTATTTCTTTTCTTCTCCTAACATTGGGTTTGCTTTTTTCTTGTTTACCAATGGATAACAAGTTAGATCGATAATTTGTGATCTTCCTACTTTTTAGCTACAGGTTTTTAAGGTATAAATGTCCCTCTTAGTACTGCTTTTCCTATATCCCACAGGTTTTGGTATATTGTGTATTCATTTTCATTTATTTCAAAAATATGTTAGTTCAAAGAAAATTACAGAGAAATATCTTTAAGGAACATAGAAAATACAGACAAATAAACTCATTTATTAAATCCATGCTCATGGATTACAGACAAATATCTTTAAGGAACATAGAAAAATCCTCAAGAAAATACTAGCAAATAAAATCAAACACTGAATCTAAAAGATAATACACCAGGACTGAACGGGTTTATACCAGGGATGCCAGGACAGTTCAAACATACACTAATTAATGAATGTGATAAATAAGATGAACAGAATTAAATACGCAAACCATATGATCATCTCAACAGATGCAGAAAAAGCTTTGATAAAATACATCATCCCTTCATGATCAAAATCGACAAACTAGGCATTGAAGGAATATATTTTAAAATATTAAAGAGCGTGTATGGCAAACCTAGGGTAAATACCATACTCAAAAAGGAAAAGTTGAAAGCATTTCCCCCAAGAACCACAACCAGAAAAGGATGCCCACTTTCACCACTCCCATTCAACACAGCACAAGAAAGAAACCATAGCCAGAGTAAAAAGGCAAGAGAAAAAAATAAAAGGCATCCAAATGGGAAAAAAGGAAGCAAATTGTCCTTGCTCACAGATAATATGATCTTCTATCTATAAAATCCAAAAGACTCCACCAAAAACTCTTGGATTTAATAAATGAGTTTAATAGTTTCAGTATACAAAAATAAGTAGCATTTCTATACACCAACAGTGTCAAGAATTAAATCAAGAGAAAAGGAAAGGAAGAATAGGAAATCCTATTCACAACAGCTGCAATGCATACATACATACATACATACATACATACCCAGGGACATACTTAACAAAGGAGGTAAAAGATGTCTACACATGAAACTATAAAACACAGATGAAAGGAATTGTAGAGAAACAAACAAATGCAAAACCTTGCCATGCTCATGGATTGGAAGAGTTTATACAGTTAAAATGACTATACTGCCTAAAGCAATTTACAGGTTCAATGTAATCCCCACCAAAATACTGTTACTTTTTGCAGAATTAAAACCAAAGATGATTCTAAAGTTCACGGAGAACCAAAAATGAGCCTGAATAGCCAAAGTAATCTTGAGGGGAAAAAGTGGGGGCTGGAAGCATCACATTACCTGACTTCAAATTATACTACAAGGCTTAGGATCAAAACAGCATGATACTGGTATAGAAATAGACGAATAGATTAACGGAACAGAATAGAGAACCCAGAAATAAAGCCACATTTTTACAGCCAACTGGTCTTTGAAAAAGTCAACAAGAACATATATGCTGGGGGAAGGACATTCTTTTCAAAATGGTGTGGTAGCATTGGATGTCCACCTGCAAAAGAGTGAAACTGGATCCCCATCTTTCACCATATATAAAAATCAGCTCAAGATGGATTAAAGACTTCTATATAAGACCTAAAGCTATAAAATTACTAGAACAAAACTTAAGGAAAGCTATTCTGGACCTTAGTCTAGGCTTAGAATATCTGACTGACTCATCCAAAGCACAGGTAACTAAAATAAAAGTAAACTAGTGACACTTAACTAAACTAAAAGCTTTTATAAAAAAAGAAAGAAAGAAAGAAAGAATCAGCATATGAAAGAGATAACCTACAGAACAGAAGAATATATTTGCAAAATATGCATCCAACAAGGGAAAAATATCCAGAATACATGAGAACGAACAAACCAACAAAACAGAACAAAAAACAATTAACTCCAGGAAAACATGGGCTAAAGACATGAATAGATATTTTTCAAATAAAGACCAAAAAAAAAAAAAATGGGCAACAAGCAAATGGAAAAACTACTTACATCACTAATCACCAGAAAAACTCAAATTAAAACCACAATGAGGTATAATGTCATACCAATCAGAATGGCTATCATAAAAAGGACAAAAAATAATATATGTTGGTGAGGATGTGGAGGAAAGAGAACTAATACAGTGGTAATGGGAGTGTAAATTAGTATAACCTCTATGGAAAGCAGTATGGAGATCCCCAAAGAACTAAAAATGGAACTACCATAGGATTCAGTAAATACTCCACTTCTGAGTATCTACCCCAAGGAAAAGAAATAGTTACAGCAGAAGATACCTGCCCTTATATGTTTATTGCACTAGTCATAATAGCAAAGACACAGAATCAACCTAAGTGTCCATCAATGGTGGATTAGATAAATAAACTATGGTATGTACACAAGGGAATACTATTCAGCTGTAAAAACAATAAAATCAAAATAAAATCACTTCTTTTGCAGTAACATCAATGGAACTGGAGGCCATCATCAAAGACAAATACCACACATTCTCACTTGTAAGTGAGAGCTAAATAATGTGTACACATGGAAGCAGAGTGTGGAACAGTGGACAATGGCAGGGAGGCAGAACAGGGTGGATGATGGGTGATTGTTTGGTGGTTACAACGTAAGTGTGGTTAACGATTTGTGCATAAAAGCCCTGACATCACCACAAAGCAGTATATCAATGTACAACCTTGCACTTGTAAAAAAATACAAAACAAATTTGTTTGAGTGACTGAGGAAAACAAATGATCTTTGGGAGCGTGTTTCACACACATATTTATTAATGCATTAACTTTCCTAAAAGTAGTTTTTTTCATTATTAAATAATTCTTTCATGAGGGACCTGCTGAATCATCATCTTTGTTGATTTGCTTTTCTTCAGATTATAATGGTTTTAACTTGGAAATTCTCCCTTTTATCAAAGTCTTTGGGATATGATCTGTCAAGCAATAATCCAATCTTAACTTTTATCAACAAAATATAACCCTGTATTATAGGATTTATACTTTTACTTTGTTATCATCTATTTCTACTTTTTAAATTATTTTATCAAATGTTGGCAAGATCAGACAACTATGTGAAGATTGGCCAAAGCCTCATCAAATGAGCAGATAAGTAGGTGTAATTCTTGCTTGCTTTCCTGACACCAGAGTTGACACATTTTAATAACTTCTTGAAGCTCAAATCTATTGCAAGCTTCTGTTAGAAGAGCAATAGACTCTTCAAAAACTTCATGTATGTAAAGGTAGTGTACGAGAATGAGAAATATTGAGAATTATTCTAAAACTATTGAGAATTTAACAGGAACATGTACTATAAATTAGGAACACATTTTGAAAGAATCTCACTCTTGAAGCTCACATTGCTTGAAGGAATGTATCTTCTTAAGGTAAGAAAATGTTGAATAATAGACTTGACTGATGCCAGTCACTCTTGGAGAATATTTGTGATTCTCCCACTACCCTATCAACAGACTTTCTCATTTCCTATTAACATGTGACACACACAAACATATACATATATGTATGTGTTTATACTTATGTATGTATATGTTTATACATACATATGTGTATGTATTTAAATATATAAATAAATATATATATATCACAGCATTGCTTACATAAATGAAATCTGCAAATAATATAATTGTGCAATAGAAGGGGACTGGTTAAAAATAATGGCATATTAGCAGAGTATGGTGGTGGCTCATGCCTGTCATCCTAGCATTCTGGGAGGCTAAGATGGGCAGATCGCTTTAGCTCAGGAAAAAGTGGACTTTTTCAAGACCAGCCTGAGCAAGAGTGAGACCCCATCTGTAAAAATAGTCAGGTATAGTGGTGTGTGCTTGTAGTCCCAGCTACTTGGGAGGATGAGTCAAAAGGATCACTTGAACCCAGGAGTTTGAGGTTGCTGTGAGCTGGGATAGTATGGAACTCTACCAAGAGTGACAGAATGAGACTCAGTCTCCAAAAAAAAAAAAAAAAAAAAAGGCACATCCTTACAATAAAATTTTATATAGATGAATAAACACAGTTACAGAGAATTGTCATGTGAAAAATGTTTTTCATTTATTTATGGTCAAATAAGTTCATGTTAAGTTTATATTATGTTAAGAGAAAAATGTAGGCAACATAGAACAGACTGTTAACACTGTATTTAAAAAAACATGCATCTGAGGGGAGGGGCAAGATGGCCGAGTAGAAGCAGCTCTCGAGAGAGGATCCTGACCAAGGAGAAGGATAACGTCCAGAAAATGCCCAACTGAGCTGAAGACTGGGAGCCCAGCTGAGAGAGAAGTGATAGCTGCAGATCACCTCTGCTGAGGCAAGCTGCGACTCCAAGAAAGCAAGCTTCAGGTACAAAATTCATCTGAAAGGAAAAGTAT
>CAUYRH010157634.1:0-12911 GCA_963574655.1 Perodicticus potto | reverse complement strand
GGCTTTGTTTTTATTACTAAGAACTGCCTTAGCTATACGGGGTTTTCTCTGGTTCCATACAAAGCGCAGAATCATTTTTTCCAGGTCTTGAAAGTAAGATGTTGGTATTTTAATAGGGATGGCATTGAATCGGTAAATTGCTCTGGGAAGTATAGATATTTTAACAATGTTAATTCTTCCCAGCCATGAGCATGGTATGTTCTTCCATTTATTCAAGTCCTCAACTATCTCCTTTCTTAAGGTTTCATAATTTTCTTTATAGAGGTCTTTTACCTCTATAAAAGAGAGAGGTCTCTTTTGTTAGGTATATTCCTAAGTATTTCATTTTCTTTGAGGCTATGGAGAAGGGAGTTGTGTCTGTGATTAACCTCTCATCTTGACAAGTTTTCAACTTTACGATGGTGCAAAAGCCATATACATTTAGTACATTCCTCAAATTACGATAGGATCACAACCCAATTAAATTGAAAATACTTTAAATTGACTTATAATATTTTCAACTTTTCAGGATGTAACCCTATCGTAAGTCTAGGAACATCTGTACCTTTTTGCTTTTTTTTTAATTGTTGGGGATTCACTGAGGGGACAAAGAACCAGGTCACACTGATTGCATTTGTTAAAGTCCCTCTTATTGTGTCCCACCCCCAAAAGGTATGTCACACACAATGACCCTTCAACCCCCTTCCTCCCTCTGTCTGCTCTCCCCTTCCCCCACACCTCACCATTTATCATCCTCATATCAGAGTTGAGTATATAGGATTCTTGCTTCTCCATTCTTGTGATGCCTTATTAAGAATTTGTGCCACTTCTATTCAGGTTAATACAAAAGATGTAAAGTCTGCATCTTTTTTAATGGCTGAGTAGTATTCCATGGTACACATATATACCACAGCTTGTTAATCCATTCCTGGGTTGGTGGGCATTTAGGGTGCTTCTACACTTTGGCCTTGTAAATTGAGCTATGATAAACAGTCTAGTGCAGGTGTCCTTATGATAAAATGATTTTTTTCTTCTGGGTAGATACCCAGTCATGAGATTGCAGTATCAAATGGGAGATCTAGTTTGAGTTCTTTGAGGGTTCTCCATACTTCCTTCCAAAAAGGTTGTATTAGTTTGCAGTCCCACCAGCAGTGTAAAAGTGTTCCCTTCTCTCTACATCCATGCCAGCATCTGCAATTTTGAGATTTTGTGATGTGGGGGAGATTTCTGTTGGGGTTAGATGGTATCTCATCTAAAATGATTTGCATTTCTCTAATAATTTGGGACGATAAGCATTTTTTCATATGTTTATTAGCCATTCGTCTGTCTTCTTTAGAGAAGGTTCTAATTCTCTCTCGTGCTCATTGATATAAAGGATTGTTGGCTTTTTTCATGTTGGTTAATTTGAGTTCTGTGTGGATCCTAGTTATCAAGCTTTTGACCCATGGGTTATTTAGAAGAACATTTAAGAATATCTAAGCATATAAAGATTATCTAGTTTTTTTTGTTTTTTTTTGTTACATCTAGTTTAATTCCATTATAGCCAGAGCATATACTGTGCATGGATTAAATCCTTTGAAAATCTGTTGACACTTTTATTCTGGTACAACATATTTTCTATTTTGATAAATGGTTCAAATATGTTTACTATAAATACATATATAATTAGATTTAAATTTATATACTTAGTGTCTTTTTTCTGTCATTCCCTGTTCTACGTTTTCTTTTCTCTCCTTTTTCTGTCTGTGCTGGGGGTCCCCGAGACCACTTCCAGGTTAGGTGATTCACTAGAAGGACTTAGATGACTCACCATACAGTCATATTGTGATTTGCTGCAATGAAAGAATACAGAGCAAAACTGGGAAAGGAAAAGGCACATGAAATGAAATACGCAGAAAACCAAGGGAAGCTTCCAAAAGTCCTCTTCCAGTGGAGTCAAACAGGACATGTTGTTATGACCAATGTGTCTACCAGGGAAGCTCATTAGAGAGTCAATGCCCAGGATTTTCACTGGGAGCTAACCTCTCAGTCTCCCTACACCTAGCACATACCAATATTCTAAACACCCAGAAAGAAAACAAGTGTTCAGCATATAAACTATTGTTTTCATAGTCTAAGCTCGGTAAATTAGTCTTAGCAGTTAAGGTGATGGCAAATTTCTCAAGTTGATACTAGCCAAGGACCAAACTTGCAAGCAAGACTTTATGAAGACAGCAGTCTCAGGCCTGCCTCTGTGGGAGTCACCAGCTCTTATCATCACATTTTCTCATCTATTAATTTGTCACTCTTTTCTAAATTTAATTTTTTTTTTTTGAGACAGAATCTATGTTGCCCTCAGTAGAGTGCCATGGCGTCACAGTTCACAGTTCACTTTACATCTTTTGTATTAACCTGAATAGAAGTGGCACAAATTCTTAATAAGGCATCACAAGAATGGAGAAGCAAGAATCCTATATACTCAACTCTGATATGAGGATGATAAATGGCAGCGTCACAGTTCACAACTCAAACTAGATCTCCCATTTGAGGTTGGCGTCCCAACCTCAAATTCTCCAGCTTAAGCGATTCTCTTGCCTCAGCCTCCCAAGTAGCTGGGATTACAGGATCCCACCACAGCGCCCAGCTATTGTTTGATTGCAGTTGTCATTGTTGTTTGGCAGGTCAGGGCTAGGCTCAAACCTGCCAGCCTTGGTATATGTGGCAAGCACCCTACTCACTGAGCTACGGGTGCCAAGCCCTTTTCTAAATTTTTATTATAGACATTCGCATGTTTCTTTGTTTCAGGTCTAATAAATATGTCTATTACTATTTACTAGAAAATAAAGATCCTTGACTTTAACTTCATTTATTTACTTCCTATCTCACTTTTGCTATATTTTCTGACAATTTACATATTTTAAATCTCAAAAAGACATTATAATAAATGTTTTAAACATTCAAATTTCACCTAAATTTACTACACATTTACCTCCTGCAGTTTTGAAATTAAGCTTCGGATCAATTTTCTTCTTCTACTTAAGAAAAACTACTACTGCTAGTACTTCTTTAATGTAGGATCACTGGTGATCAATCTTTTGTTTATCTGCAAATGTTATTTTATGCTTATTTTTATTCATCTATTTTATTTTATGAATTAACACCTTATCAGTCCAAAACATAAATGTACTGGCATCAGCATGGAACTGATAGCATAAGGAAGGGAAGACTGTCTCTGTCTCTTCTTTAAGCTGGGTTTTGCAGAATTTAATTGCAAATTATAGATGAGGTACTTGTTTTTGCTTTCATAAAGCTATGTGTTAACTATGGAATACGTTTAAATTAATTATGCAGTGAATTATAATTATCGATTAGTGCAAAAATATAAAATAGGATTCCTAAAGCAGTAAGTTTCCCAAGTCTAGCTAAACAGTGATTAAATTGTCTTAAGTATTTTCTTGGACTACACAATCATGTATTCAGAAATCAATTAATTAACTCTGAGCTCAAATATTTTCAAAATAAACTTCAAATATTTTAAAAATTTGTCATGCATTTAAAAGATTAATTTCTTTTAAAGAACCTAATCTTAACATAGATGATTTTGAATTACTTAGGATACATTTTAAGTTCCCTGAATTTAGACCTGCCAGTGTGCAGATGAATACACCACTATGAAAAATGGCCCATTTATATTTCTATCAGTCATGGCTGCTAATTGCAGAGTGTAATTATTATAAAAAGTCGGCACTAAAACATGATGTAAGTGATCTTTCCTTTTTAGTGATGCAAAAAGAAGCATAATAAAAAATACTAGCAGACAAAGTTTCACTCTATTGCTCTGGGGTTGAGTGTTGTGGCATCATAGCTCACAGCAACCTCAAATTCTTGGGCTCAAGCAATCCTCATGCCTCAGCTTCCCAAGTAGCTGGGACTACAGACGCCGGCCACAATACCCAGCTAATTTTTCTATTTTTAGTAGAAACTGGGTCTTGTTCTTGTTCAGGCTGGCCTAGAACTCCTGGAGCTCAAGCAATCTGCTTCCCTTAGCCTCTGAGAGTGCTAGGATTACAGTTGTGAGCCACCGCAGCCAGCTGAAAGGGTCCATTTCTGCATGTCAGCCAAAATTTTAGCATAGCTTATGCACAAAATAAAAAAAAATCTTTGCAATTTTGACACTGTTGGGAGGCCGCATACTCTATATTTTAAAGAGTACTAAAGGGAATGACTTTTGCCTTAAATTTGAAGACAATTTTCACAAGGTATAGAATTCTGAAAGGGCTGTAATTTTCTTTCAGCTCTTTAAATCTATTATCTTTTAGTTTCTACTGTCCATTAAAAATTCAGTCACAGTGCTTATTGTTGCTTCTTTGAAGGTAACAGTTTGTTTGGCTACTTTTATTACTTATATAATTTTCTATGTTGTCAGATTCCAAAAGTTTGACTAAGATGAGTGTAGACATAGTCTTCATTATTTACTGTCTTAATCTGTGGCTTTTCATCTTTTATAATATTTGCAAAATTCCTGGCCAATATCTTTTCAGGTAATACTTCTATATCATTCTTTTTCACCTCTACTACCAGGCATAAAATTGTTCATCTGTTAGAACTTTCCACAACAGACCATATCTCTTTTAAGTTCTCATCTGTATTTTTCTATCCTTTTATATCTTCATGTTTTATTCTGAGTATTTTTCACCAGCCTGTTCACAAATTATTTATGCATCTTTGTCTATCTAATAAAATCAAATTAACTTCTGTTTTATTGAAGTAAACATACACTAAAGGGCACAAATCTTTAAGTGTACAGCCTATAGAATGCTGTTGAACACATGGCCATCAGCCAAGCTTATCAGTCAAGCTCTGCTTCACTTAACTTTCAGCCATGCGTTTGGAATCAGTAGACACCTCCAAGGGAAACGGAGCTACAAATGTCAGGCTCACTGTTTCTGGTTTCCTTCCTCTCCTAGATCTCTTTCTCTAGACTTTCTGTTCTCAGAAAGAACAATTGTCTGGTCACGTAGTCTATAATTGCTAGAAGTGAAAAGCTCTGCTATTTAATTCATATTATCAGTGAATTAGACAAAGATATGATGAAATATTTATTTCTTCTTCAAAGAGTATAAAACTATGAGTGATAGCTAATGATGATTAGAGAATTGGGGTCCCAAAAGGTAGTGACTAGAACAATAAGCAGATTTAGCAGTAGTTTGAAATTTTTTTCTAAAGACCAGTAATCTCTTAGAAAATCTAATTAAAGTTGTCCAGCCAGAAAAACACACATGGGTACAAGTGCATATAATTTCACAAGGTTTGAAAGCCCTGAAGCTCATCCATGGGTCTTATAAAATTCTACAGATGTCCTGCCCAATTAAGATAAAACAACTATCAAAGTAATAACTATCAAAGTAAATGTCACATATATTAAACTACACAATAACAAGTATAGAATGAGCATTTACTTGGCTTGAGTCTCGGTGAACAGTCTGATACACCTGCCTCTATAAAGTAATTTGATCTCAGGTAAGATTAAGAAATGTATTCAAGAACAAAGTGCTTACTATGAAGTAGTCCTACCATTTGGAATACTTAGCAGTTGATCTTGCAGTATTACACATAATTGTGAGAATAATATTTTGTTAAGGAACACTAATAATTTAAGTTATATCTAAAGAAGAAACGAGGATAGTGAATAAACTTGAAGCCATGATAGGTAAGGAATAACTAATGGAATAAGGGATATTTAACTTATAAAAGAAAACATTTAGTGGGTTCATGCAAATGAAAGGACATCCTAAAAGAGAAAGGTATATGGAATCCATAATCAATTTTCCCCAATTGTCTCAAAGATCCTTTATTTCCTAGTTGGTTTGTTTAAACCAAAATTCAAACAAGACCCACATGTTGCATCTAGTTATTATTTATCTTAAGTGTCTTTAGATTCTGTAATGGTCACTCCCCTACTATATACACATTTTTCCCCCAAGCTACTAATTTGTTGTGGAAATTAAAACACATGTCCCACAGAATGTTCTACATTCTCCTGCATTTGACCAACTACTTCCCTAGGATATAACTTGTTTCTGTTTTATATTGCCTATAAAATGGTAGAAAAATCTAGAAGCTTGATTAAATTCTGTATTTAAGAACATGAAGAGATGTTCAGTATCACTAGCCATCAGGAAATGCAAATTAAAAGTATATTGAGATATCACTATGGAAATTACAGAGAAATTAATTTTAAAATAATGGGGGAGTTAAAGATTTAATGTTAAGGTTGAATGAAAAAATAAGCTGCTATTGTAATTACTAGAGGTATTGAAACACAGGCTGAACAGCTACCTTCCAGAAATACTGTAGGAAATTTCTATAGTGGCATAAAATGAAATTAGTTTTCACCTAAGGTTTCTCTTAAGACTAGGATTCCACAAATCTATTTTTTATAAGAGGTCATTTAAAAATTTGCCGCGCCTGTGGCTCAAAGGAGTAGGGCACCGGTCCCATATGCCGGAGGTGGCGGGTTCAAACCCAGCCCAGGCCAAAAACTGCAAAACAAACAAACAAACAAACAAAAATTTATGTTTAAAATAAACAGCAGACAGGACTATTTATTTTTCACTGTAAATATTCTCACTTCTATCAATATAATTTCATTTCTCAAAAATTTAAAGCAATAAGAATTTCCAGGCAGAATATTAACTAAGTGCAAGAATATTAACAAAGAAATTTCACTTTCAGATGCTAGGAATTATGTAAAAGTTTAAAGATAAAAAATAAATAAAAGTTACAAAAACTAAGATACCTGTTTTCTCTTACTTGTTGCCTCATCTTTTCATCCTTTAAATTTTCATGTTTTAGTTTTGCCAATTCTATAGCCAATTTTTCTTCTTGTTTAAGCTGGAGTTCCTGCAATCTCTTGTTTTCTTCTGCCTGAATAAAAAAGATAACTTTATTATCTTTTTAATATATAATTGTCTTCAAGAATCAATTTTTTTTTTCTATCAAGGCTGAATTTATAACAGAAAACTGTCATAAATGCCTTAAGACCAATGATCAATCGCTTATGTTTTATTTTAAAACGTAAAATATTATTTCAATAAATACTTTTGCAAATATTTTATTATGGAAAATTTCAGATATCACCAATAGTAAAAAGACTATTAAAATACACTCTTAGGTACTCATCACCCATCGTTTAAAAAAATTATCAGCATATGTGATAGTATATAATACAAAACAACTGTTCTTCTTTGTATTAAGTTAAAAACAAGAAGAAAAAAAAGTTAAGTTGCATCTACCTTCTGTGGTAGGGGCTAAAGAATGAAGTAAGGGCTGTTTTAGAATAAGAAGGACTTACAGACATAATCAAATATACTGTGTGAGCTTTGTTTGGATCCTGGTTAAAACAAACCAACTATAAACGAAGATTTTTGACAAAAGCACAGAAATTTGTTTATGGAATGGGTGAGGTAACAGTATTATGGTATTCCATGTAAGAAAACATCCATATTTCATTAGATGCACACTGAAGCACACAGGATAGAACGATGACATCTGAGATTTTCTTTAAAAAGAAAAAGAATGGAAAAAAATTTGAATCCCTAGGATCTTCAAGTTCAGAGTTAAAAAAATTATGTCTAAGCTTTGAAATATGGAACAGAGGAATGGATATTACTTTTAAAACGTGCTTGTTATTCCCCTCATCCTACAAAATGTTGAACATATGCAGGCACTCAAAAAGTATTAAAATATCAGAAAACCTTTTTCATATTTATGAGAAATAATTTCTTTCATATTCTTACTTATCAGTTTCCCTTTTTCTACCAACCTGATCCCTAAAAATATTTAGAGGTTCCATTGAAAAAGTATCTACGTATTGGGTGGCGCCTGTGGCTCAAGGAGTAGGGTGCCGGCCCCATATACTGGGTGAGGCGGGTTCAAGCCCGGGCCCTGGCCAAAAATTGCAAAAAGAAAAAAAAGAAAAGTATCTCCATATTTCATAAGTTATATACCTATATATGGTACCTCAATTTTTCAAGACAGAAAATAATAATGAGTAAATTTATACCTAATATGTAAGTATTCATTTTCTACCACTTAGTAATGTATATGTTTAATTCTGGTAAGTTAAAAAAAAGGAATGCTTAAATTTTTGTCTTTAGAAATTTATGAAAGTTAATAATTACGGATTTCATATATATGTAAAAAAACAAACAAAACACCTGAGTGCTTATTCTATTCCAGGTACTATCCCCAAGGACTTTGCATGTATTAACTTATTATTAAAACAAGCAGACATCCTACTAATACTATTTCCCATTTGATAGATAAAGCACCGAAGGTAGATGCAACTTAACTCAAGGTTCTGCAGCTAAGATACAGCAGGGCTAAGATTCAAAGACAGTATAGCTCCAGAAACCCTTACTTACCTGATGCTGTTGTCAACGTCTACTCAATGCCTGTATTGGCAGCTGGATTTCATCATTTCCAAAGTGCAAGTGAGGAATAAAAGCAACAATGACTAGTAAAACTTACCTTTTGAATGGCCTCTTCCATATCCAACTCAAATTGTTCATTCTGTAATAATCCGAGGAATCTCCTGTGTTCAACATGGTTATCATTTTCATTCCGCTCCATTTGATTCCTGATTTGACTGTTTATGTTTTTTAGTGCTTGGATATGCAAGTTTCTGCAGTAGTTTTCATCTACTGATTTCTGATGCCTTTCACTAACACTCAAAGATCTCCTTTTGGAAGCCTATAATGGAAATAAAAACATATGCATATTTCAATATTCCAAAATCTAATTTTTAAAAATGTATTGATGTAAATCCCAGTAACAAATTATTAAAAGGGTATTTGGCTCCTTCCTGAATCCAGAGTATACCTAATAAAGATTAAAGTGGTAGAAGGATATATTGATATATCAATTAAATAGGTACGAATATTATTCCCTATTTTACAGATGAGGCATGAAAAGTAAAAGTTAGCATTCAAAACATGGAATGGCGCTCTACAGACCCCGCTCTTCACCACGACCCAGGGAATTAATTCCTCTTCTGACTCCACCCACCCCAGGGCCAGAAACGCTGTTCAGAAGTTAGGTTTTCCTAATGCAAATGTAATAAGTCACCCACACTGTTACTCATTCGCTCTCTCCTACACTTCCATATCCACTTGTTTAAAGAGTTTCTATGGGGCATATTTAAAGATGTATCTACTACATTATGGAAAAAATACAGCAAAGGCTGGAAGCGCCGCGAAGGTCCCTTAAATAAGGGCACCTGAAGCCTAGAGAAGCAAAGATGTTTCGCACTCACTTCGAACCCATTTTTAGAAGCAGGCGAGCTCTAAACTACAACTAAATCAACAAAAAATAGTTTCCAGTCGCCACCACCACCATCCCCGGACTGGCTCACCATTTTAGCTGGCGAAAAATCCCGGACAGCGGCTCCCGCGGCCACCTCTCTCCTCAGGGTAACGCAGCAGCCTGGGCCACCGAGTAGCTGCTCCCGGCTGCGCGCGCTCTGCTGTTGACGCGGTGTCCTGGCAACCGACGCCGCGCGCCAAAAGTCCGCGAACGCCCACCCGCGCAGGACGTGGACTCCCATTGGACGCGGAAAGATCCAGTAGGCGTTGAGCTCTTGGGCGCTGGGCCAGAGGGCTAGTTCTCTGGGCCTACACTAGAAAGGCGGGAAGTTGTGATCCCGTGGCCCGACGCAAGCCCTTTGCCGTGGATTAGGGAGCTGAAGATTTCCCTCGCGCGGCTACACTCCGTGGTTTTAGGAAGGGTTGGGAGCCTTGTTGAGAAATATGCAAGCTACTGTCCAGGACGTGGGGCTGCAGGCAGTTTCCACTCGCAAAGCATCCTGCACTCTCAATGCCATTCTGTCAGGGCTGATGACTTGCTTTCATCCGCTGCAGTAGGAGTCCTAGGTCGCCGTCCCGGTGCTGGGTTACTGGGAGGCCCAGACTTCCAGGAGCTTTCGCCTCACCCCTCGCTGAAGCCGTTGGTAAACTTCTGGAATAAAATGGATGAGCCACATGAATCTTACTAAGCTATGTGGTTCAAATACTAACAAGAGAGCAGATTACTTGATTTTAATATTTTTCACTTCTAGCGTTTCTTTGAAGAGTCTTAGGATTTCCATCTTTCTACTTATCCATCTGTTCTTGCATGTTGTCCACATTTTCCATCCCTTCACATAGGAATGATTGTAATTATTTTAAATTTCCATCTAATTGTCTTCAAATGTGTCATATCTGGATCAGGTTCTGATGCATACTTTGTCTTTCGGTCTGTTTTTCTTGCCTTTTACTAACTTGACTATAGCCTTATAATTTTTTATTGAGAGCTGGGCATGATGCATTGGCTAAAAGGAACTGAGGCCTTTAGTGTGAGGTATATGTTCCTATATTTAAAGTAGCTTTCCTGTAGATAGCATATAGTGGGGTGTTGCTTTTTTGTTCTATTTGACAATATCCATCTTTTAATTGGTGTTTTTGTGCTATTTACATTTAATGGCATTATTGACATGGATGGATAAAATCTAAATTTTGCTAGTTTTAAAACACGTTACATCTGTTCTTTGTCTATTTTCTTTTTTTAATCTTCTTTTTGATTATTTTAGTGATTCTGTTTTATTTTCACTATTATCTTATCTGTACATCTTTACTTTTTAGTGATTGCCCTAAAATTTACAATGCCTATATTTAAATACTAAAATACTGTAATTCTGCCTCATTTGTCATGTGTAAACCTTAGAACAATATATTTCCAATTACTCTCACTCATCTTTTGGACCATTGTTACATATTTTGCTTTTGCATATGCTATAAATTCACAATACATAAGTTTTCACATATGTTAGATTGTTTAATGTCTCAAAACTTGACTTAAATAATCTATTTTGTTATCCTCCGATCTTTTTTATGTTTCAGTTTGGATAATTTTTATTGATATATCTTCAAATTCGCTGACTCTTACCTCACCTGTGTCAAGTCTGATGAGCATATTTAAGGCATTTTTAATGTTCATCACGATTTTGTTTTATATCTAACATTTCCATTTAACTTTATAGTTTCCAACTTTTCTGCTAAAATTACCCCTCTTTTTCACATAGATTGTCTACCTTTTCCATTAGATTCTTTAATATATTAATCATAGTACTTAAAATTTTCTAATAGTTTTACCATCTGAGTCATATGTGAGTTTTGTTCAGTTGATTACTTTGTCTTTTCATACTTTTTACAATATTTTTCTTACTTTTTTGTGGCTCTCATAATTTTTGATTAGATATCAGACATCATGTGTAAGACAGTAGAGACTGAAGTAAATCATTAAAAATAAGCACATCTCTTCTGCTAGACTATTAGTGCAGGGGTTTGAGTCAGTATAGTCAGGAGTTGAGCTGGATTTGAACATTGTTGTTGCTGTGGTTATTTTCAGTGCACTACTATTTCCAAAGTTCTCTTGCATTGTCTTATGCTCATATTGGGGCCTATTTTGCAGAAGGCTTTCCTCAGTGTTCCTAAATCAGCCTTACTTTGCTCTTCTGCCTAGCAGTAGATCACTGTCTTTTGTTGCTCATGCTTGCTAGCCAGGTGACTGGAGTAGGAATTCTCTGCTGTTCTGGTCCAGTCTTGGTGGTAGGCAGCTTTGACCCACTGAGTCTCTGGTGTGAGGGGTCTCATAAATTGGAAAAACTTTCCTTAATGTTAGTAAGCACTCTCTGTTTCTTATTATCTTTAGAAAAATTTAAAAATCCTTAACCTGGCCTATAAAAGCTTATATTTCTACCTCTTCAGGTTTCTTCTCCAAACTTCAGCCACAGTGGACTTACATGAGATTCTTTCTGCCAGAGGATCTTGATATGTGTGAGTATCTGCCCAGAAAGCACTTTCCAATCTACCTCCTTTATAAGTGTATGTGATTACTGAAACTCCACCAGCCTTCTTGTCCAGGAATAATACATGCTCTGGATAGCAGAGCTGAAAAATACAAGAAGCCCTGGTTCTTTATGACCACTGAGTTAGCACAGCAGCCCTGGACGACCTAACTCCTGACTCCATGTTACGTGAAAGACAAATGAATGCCTAATTTATCTAAGTCTCCTTGTCCCTGTTTCTCCCCCGGACTCCATTACTCTTAGTTCTACGCAATTCCTAGGACATACAACCACTATCTCCGTTTAATCTCATGAGTGAAATGATTAAGAAAACAAAACTTCTGCAACATTAATTGCTTTTTCCTTCAGTGTTTGATTCTGAAGATCAATAAGTAGAGTACAAAACCTCTGATTTCCTTTCTTACATTTTTCTGTCCTTTCTTTTTCTTCTAGAAGCTACTGGGCAGTTTCCTTCCTTTAATCCTTGTGCTCTCAGCCTCTTGATCACAACTTTTGATTCTTGCTTTTGTTTTCCAGAACATACATGCTACATGTTTGCCTACTAATTTGATGCTGCCCAGAGTCATGTCATTTACAAATTGGATACACATGTGTTTTATATTTTCAGATACGTCATCCATAAAAAGTGTAGACTAGAACTGGGAGATCACAGACCCCTGGCATACGCCACTAGAATATCTCTCTCAAGGGAAATAGATCAGCAGGCTTTGAGTCTGATGAGTCAACTAATGCACTATTTTTTAATAACATAATACCAGTATTTCTATAACTTTTCTATAAGAAATTACTGGGAAGATTTCCAAGAAGACTGCACTGTGCTAAGGGGAAAACAAGTAGGTTGGCCAGAATTACAAGACAAAAAGAAACAAAAATTTTCTAAAGGCCAAAATGTGGAATGGTTTGCATGTTTTTTTTTTTTTTTTTTGAGACAGAGCCTCAAGCTGTCACCCTGGATAGAGTGCTGTGGCATCACAGCTCACAGCAACCTCCAATTCCTGGGCTCAAGCGAGTCTCCTGCCTCTGCCTCCCAAGCAGCTGGGACTACAGG